>JAGSMR010000074.1:1295000-1467500 GCA_029286605.1 Sericinus montela | reverse complement strand
TTATCCGTGACATTTAATATGAATATTTTATCACATTATAACATTTATTATATTATATATAATAAAACTGTATCGGACAGTCTTGGAATTTTATGATGCGTTTCGTGATTATTTTATGACTTCGAAAATGGAAGTTGTAATGGACTGGCAGAAATATATTTACATTTATAATATTAAAGTAATATGTAATACTTATTACTTTATGTAAGATATAATACTTATTTAATTAAAATAATGAATAAATAGAATAATACAAAGATAGGGTCAACATCACATACAACGCTCCGATCCTAAAAGTATCTAAAGTAATTGGTTCGAGTTGAAAAAACATTATCTATATTATGAATCATCTTATCATGCGTATTTACTTACTTAATTATGTATGTATGTAAGTATATTGTATAGATGGCTTCCACACTAAGACGATGATAGGTTCGCCAACTGGCACATAGTCTTAAATAGGCCTTAGTGAAATGTGTGTTCAAAAGACTCACTCATAAGTGTCTAGACTAATATTGCGAAAATGCGTAAAGATTAAAAAAATATGTTTAACGCTACTGAGTTATCTGTTGAACGCTTACTTCTGAAACCTAAAACAATAAACTTAATAATTTAAAATTTTATGATACGTAATCCTCACAAAATTTTGCAGCAGATAAATTTCATCCAAACTCGTCTAAATTAAACGGGCTTTACCAAAATGAAATTTAGCACGTGACGCAATATAAATTGGCTAATTACAAAATCACGTTCGTGCTGAACGAAATGTACAATACACATAATTCAAAAAAAAATTGTATGAGTTTGAGTCCAAAACTATGCAAATTTTTCTAATATATTTAAATGCAGACAGTGAACATATCATATGTATGTGAACATATCATATGCCATTGAGTATAGTGTTATGAAATCGGAAACAACATTTATAGTACACCCGAAGACGAGATTATATAGGAAAAGTGTTTTTTTACATCGACCCCTCCAGGTATCGAATCGGATATCTAAGAGCAGGTGATATCTTGACAAACGGTATGTACGCCACTCGTACGTAGGTCATTAAATATGGTAACAAGTTTTGTAAATGGGAAGGGCTTTTTGATGAATACCCGCAATCAAACTAATAAGGAACAATCCATGGAATAACAACAGAGGTCTGATGTTTTCATTTCTATTTTCGATTATGATAGAATTTATAGGTACAGGCTCTTCAGGTAAAGGTAATTATTTAAAAACATTTTCTCCTAACACGATTTAAATACAAAACATTTGACATATAAAACAGGGTCACTAACCACTAAACAATTGGGTCGTTATATTACGGCACAGATGTTTTGTTTTCGCTCATTCTTCTGAATTTTTTATTAAAATCTCAAGGCAAATGCGTTGTCTGAACCATATAGCAAATAGTTTAAAGCTATTCAAAGAAAATCATGCGCTCGAAGAAACTGTAAAAATTTCTTCGAAATGAATTGGAAAGGAATGAATTGTATTCTGTTTATTGAATTCTGTTTTAGTTTATTGGTGCTTTAGTTTTACTTTTTGCATCGCTCGTTCCGGTCGTTGGTTTTGCTTTTGCTACATTACAAAATGAAAACAATTTCTCCACGATTCACCTAGTAGATTATTTCACGTGGTATTTAATCACGATAGCCGAGTGGTTGGATCGTCCGAATTCGAGTCAAGAGAGCTGAGATCTATCCCCATGTGGCAGGCTCGTACCAATGGTTTTTTTTTTCCAAAACTTATGGATAATACAGGAAAAGACAGAGATGTAGTTAATTAAGTCGTTTTGACCCGCCTTCCACCGAAGATATTCTTAGCACAACGTGACAGGTGGTAAGCCCGTCGCCATCTTTACGTCCAAGCCCATTGGCTTGGACGTGTTGTTTATTTGTGTTCGTTCCTCAGGCTGCAGGTTCGTAGCAATGATTTTTTCAAAAAACTTATGTACGATATATTATATCATTATATAATATATCGTACATAAGTTTTTGGAAAAAATCATTGCTACGAACCTGCAGCCTGAGGAACGAACTCGGGTCTCTTGACTTGTATTCCGATCACTCAACCACTCGGCTATCATGACTTTATAAATAAACTCTATGGAACTGACAAATGATCTTCTTGATGTTCATACATAAATGAGGATGTTTAAATGAATCTAAATTTTATGTTCTATATTAACTTTCACATACTTTACTCATTCACTTGCGACATTAACTTGAGCTTATTAAATGTCGGCACTCTAATGTAGGCTAATTACAACTCTGTGAGTTAAATTTAGTTGGAACAGGTTTAATGAAATTTCTTTGAATCCAAAATTCTGATATTTTTGCATGTTGTTATTTTTCATTAAAAATATGCTGTTTCTTACAGATGTTTTTTGTACGTTTGTACAATTAAAACTATCCATAACATTTTCTGGTGTTTTCTGTTTTGTATCTTATATTATACTCGTGTAGTATATACGTATCGTCCAAAACTGAACTTCGACCCACTTTTCACTGAACCTTATTTGGGACAACGTGAAAGGTAGTGAACCTGTCGCTGTCTTAGTCTCCAAGCTAAAGGTACAATGTACTTACATACCTATACTTTTTTTGTAGATTAATATTTAGGTATTCATATAAACATTCATATTTATCACAGAAATGATCCTAGCGGGATTCGAAACGACAACGTTTACCTTTGAAGGCGGGGTCACTTCCCACTCTGCTAATCTTCAGCAGAACTAAGAATGTTTAAAAAACAATTTTAAATAATAAAAAATATTGTTATTTCATCCTATTATTTAATTAAGGAAGCCATAGATTAACGCTAATTTAAGGAGCCTTTCTCAAAAACATTCGTCTAATTAGCGGTTCAATGTAATGGAATCCTTTGATAAGATAATGAATGGCGAATTTCAGTGAGAGCTGAAATAAATTACAACACGTTTTAATAACGTTTAATGATGCTTTTATATTTTATTATATCCTCCATATTCCGCCAGGAGCTTTGTAGTTCTTAGAGAAAAAAAAGTTATCTCTGAACACGTAATTTTTTTTATAGAAAAGGGAGCCAAACGAGCAGGTGGCTCACGTGATGGTAAGTGATTACCGCCGTCCATGAACACCTGCAATACCAGACGTATAGCAGATACGTTAACGGCCTTAGATATTATATTTTTGGGACAACGTGACAGGTGGTGAGCCCCTCGCCGTCTCCATGTCCAACCCAACGATATATTTCGTACATAAGTTTTTTGAAAAATCAATTGGTAGGAGATTACAGCCTGTAATAGTTCACTATTGGACATAGACCATAATCGCCACGCTTAGCAACGGTACCAGACTCTTTCCACCTTAGTCGCTACTGCCCCTCACCAATATCTTCATAATCATATATCAATATCTTCACGCCATTCCCAATACATGGTTAGGTAGAAGACTAGAAAATTAAGTCGGATCAACCCACCTTCCACCAAATATATTTTTGCGACAACGTGACAGGTGGTGAGCCCGTCGGCGTCTTAATGTCCAAGCAAACGATATAATTCGTACGTAAGTTTAAAGACAATTAAGTCCCTTTGTCCCACCTTCCACCGATGATATTGGTACGAACCTGCCACCTGGGGATCACACTCGAGTCTCTTGACTGAAAATTCAGACTACCCAACCACTCGGCTATCGTGACTTATTGGACATAAAGACGGCTACAAGCTCACCACCTGTCACGTTGTTCCGAAAATATCTTCGGTGGAAGGTGCATCTAGACCTCTGTCTACCTGTATTGGGAATTGCGTGAAGATATTTATATCATTTATTTATCTCATTAGAAATACTAAACCGAAACAAATAATCATAAAAGTAATATCATAAAAGCCTTCTAGCAATGCTTCGAAAAACATGTGTCGTAGTTATTTCTTTGGACCGTTGTTAAACTTTCTGCTCTTATTCGCTGAGTACCGAAGTTCGTACGTATATCTATTAATTATTTTCTGCACAGTAACAACTCAATTGATCTTACTGAAATGCTGTATAATAAATTATAAATTCCTTTTAAAGCTGAATGTCCTCAATCCTTTGCCTACGTTTTAAAATAAACGGTCTTTCGATAATTTTTTTTCTGAAGTCTCATTTTTCTGAACCTTTTTCAAGATAGCATACATAAAGGAATAATATCGTATGAAACCATTTATTTTCTTTATATGCAAAATAAACTCAAAGTTACAAGTATGGTAAAGTTACAATTGTAAAACAAACACGGACCCCTTGATCACCTGACTGTCGTAACAGGCGTCGAAGAGAAAAGCTTCTAAAATATCATTGGCTACGAAGTTTATAAAGCAAAGATCACAAATAAGCAGACCGGTGATACACAACACTTTCTAAAGAGCATAGTCGGCTAGGAGAAAAATTATGACAAACTATTCTTTCGGGAGAAGCCGTCACCCAATATATATATAATAACAAGGCCTACAAATGTCAAGTGCAGGATATGGGGCTCCAGCGCAAAGCGGGTATGCTATAATCGCCACGCTATGCAAGTGGACTGACGATCGCAGTGGTTGCATCTTGAACGCTGCACTTCGTAGGTAACCAGTCTTCTGTATTTTGGTCTTGTTATTTTGAGACCTGGTGACAATAGCATAAAATAAGTGCAGGTATATAATAATTTTGTAAAAAAAAAAGAAAGAATTACATACGATGCAGCTATGAGGTAATAAACATTAAAAAATATCCATCTTAATTTCAAATATAGAATCTCCGCCTTTTTTCCGAAGTCCACTTACCTCTTAGAATTGTTATTTACTTGTAAAGCAGCACTCTGTAAGCCTAGATTAAACAAAAGCTTCAACTATCGTTTTAGTATCGGAATGCATACCCGTATTTCGCGGTTTTTGTTAATTAATCATTTATATATTGATAGTAATCCAGTGATTATATTCAAAGTGCATTGGTCAGTTCATTTGCGGGTTACGATCGGCCATTATGCTGTATTATGCTGTACGAACTAATTTATTTCAATATTTGGTAACCAAATTTGTTCGAATTAATTATCTTTCAGATATAACACAATTACGGTGGCCAAATATATGATATTTTGATAAGTTAACATTTAAATTGATTTTTGGTCTAAACCAAATTATTGCGCCTTACTTACTGCAACTAAAGTTATTTATTTGCAGCAATTTATGTTTAATAATTTGCCTTGTGGTTACGATATGAAAATTTATGACGGCGACCAAGGGAGTCGTGACTATTACTAGACTCAATGTAATGTCAGGTCAAGATGTTGGTCTGGTATTTTTCGTCATCTCGAGAAATACCAGACCAAAAATTCATTATACCGGACGCTAGCGAACATCCATATGGCAATCGCCACCCGTATGGGAGACACCTAAATCCTGTACACTATAGTGAAAATGAAGTTTCTGAAGTACCTTTCACTGTTATTGATATACTGGAGGTTTATTGCAAATAGTATTTCGGCTTGCAATGTAACAAGATAACTCGGTTGTAAGGCATGTTGTTGGGCTATAAAGTCCTTTGTTAAAGCATAGTTTGAAGTCTTGTGCACATGCTTTTGTAGATACGAATACTGTGATAATTTGATATTGTAATCCGGTCTCATACAGATAAATATGGATAAATATACAATACAAGAACCCTAATATTAATGACGTGTGAAAATTATATTAGTAATAAAGAATATAAACCAACTTCTATATCAAGGTTGTGTGTGAGAGGTTTCTTTGAAGTGATAATACCGCTTTTGTAATATTCTGTCCTTCCTTGCACTTACCAATAGTGGTGACGATCCGATAGCCATCTTGACAGTTACCCTGTCCAAGGTAAGGGTTGCGAGTTGTAATCCCGCTGGGTGTTAAAGCGCCTGTGGATTTCTGCGGAGCAACGCATGTTATTAAATTATAAAGATATCATTAAGACAGGCTCATAGTATATTATATACCTATGTGTCATCATCCTCGGTACATAACTTACTTAATTTAATCGTCATATTAACGTCCACGCTTTATTTTAAATTGCTTACACTCCCGAACACTGGGAACAAATATTTTTATGAACATGAATATTTGTACCCTTGATATGGATGTTTATATGTATATATTAATATTTGTCGCTGTACATATTTTATATGTATATACGTATATACATACATACAGTATATCGTACAATCAGCTTAGATACTAAGACGGTGATAAGCTCAGCAGCGTTGTCCCAAATGTTCAAGTAGAAAGTGAGTTCCTACTCCAGTATGGAAAATTACGTGCATATGAATCAAAACCTCAATTATGTGAAAATTAAAGATTGAAAATGAAGAAAACAAATCTACACCAAGATTATCTAGAAGAGCTTACTATCTTTTTGTTTCCCGGAACTTACTCGTATAAATATCTTCACGCTATTCCCAATACAGGGGTAGACAGAGGTCTATTCTAGATAATAAAGTCCCTTCGACCAACCTTCCACCGAAGATATTTTCGGGTACGAGCCTACCACCTCGGGTCTTTTGACTCGAAATGTCGACCACCAACGCCTAGGCTACCATGACTTAATTTCTCTGCCTCCAGGTATCTAGTAAATTAGAGTATAACAATATTTATGTATAAATTGCAACAGTTTATCTTATTTTTTTATTATGTTTGTTGTCTTCGGTTTAAGTTAGTTTCGTAAAACATTGAACCCTCCTATGCCGTCATGTGAAAAAGCGAAGAAATATATGCAACCCGCAAGTAATAAATCCAAGGAATGTAAATGTTGCTTGATGTACGGCGTACATTTGTCTGTCGGACTGTCTCATTACTGCTCGCTAGAGTTGCGATCTCCGAGGAAACTAAAGCAATATTTTAAATAGCATCTAGAAAAAGTTTCCCTCGCACATTACATCTGGATAGCAACATCCTCATTTTTGCCTTTAAAGGTAAATGTAGATTTACTTTTGAAAAATTTCATCTTATAAGAAAGAAAAATAATAAAATTGTATAAAATAGCTTACAGACTCAGGCAATACTTTGCAGAATATTATTGTTTTATATAAAATAAATAAATATAGTTTGACCAAGGTCTAGTCTAGACAATTAAGTCACCTTCCTTTCACGCCCTTTGACCCACCTTCCACCGAAAATATTTTCTTATATCTTTGGTGGACGTCGGATACATTGAACTGATTGCTAAGTAGTTAACTAAATCACTTATGAATTTATTAACAATGAAGGTACCGTAGACTTCTGGAACCGAAAAAATATAGAGCTGGGAGAAGTTTACTGCAGGACATCGGGTCCTTCTGTGAACACCGTTATGTGACCGTTATGAAACAACTACTTATGTAACAGCAGCCTTGGTGCTTACATAAAGGAATCTGAACTTTATTGTTACAGTAAACGAAAACAAAAGCAATTCTAGCGTGAAAGCGATTCTGTATTTTTTTTATATTCATCTTCATTGTTCTTGTTGGTCGCAGCACGACCATTGGGCTGCCAGTTATTATACATTTATATAAATTCCAGTACTATGTTATTACCTAATAGGTTGTATATTTTATAACTTTTTTATTTCATTTAGTTTTATTTAGACTCGTACTCCGGTCACTAAACCACTAACTTATAAATAATATTATAAGGAATAATATTTAGGATAGTTAATGATTAGGATAATAGAATATATAATATTATTTAGGATAGTATTAACGATCATGTTTTGATATTAATAAGACCAGCTAAGCTCAAGTAAATTTGACGTGAGATAATTAACATTGGTTGAAGTTATGATAGGTCTATTAAACGTCCCCCGAAAATGTCGGGATGGAATTTGGAGGCGTCAAGAGAAAGCGTCGCTTGAATTAAGATTGGTGAAGGTGAGCTTGACGAATGAAGTTGGTTGCTGATGTCACTTAATGTTAATACAGTAAAAGTCATTTCTTCAAGCAAACTCCTCAATATTATAAAGTGTATCCAACTTTATAATATTGAGCAGATGTCTCTAAAAATAAAACATGTAAAGCATTTCTTAAGATAAATTGACGTCGTAATACCTCGTTAAGGTTGTTTATGTTATAGAGAGTTTTAAATCACCATTTTGTATAACGATAGCCGAGTTGTTGGGTGGTCGGAATGTCGACTCGAGAGACCCGAGTTCGATCCCCAGGTGGCAGTACCAATGAGTTTTTCAAAACTTATGTACGAATTTCATCGTTGGCTTGGACATAAAGGCGGCGACGGGCTCACCACCAGTCACGTTGTCCCGAAAATATCTTCGGTGGAAGGTGGGTCAAAGGGACTTAATTGTCTAGACTTGACTCTGTCTACCCCTGTATTGGGAATTGCGTGAAGATATTTATTTTTATTTATTTTTATTTTGTATAACTAAATTAGGACATAACTAATCAGAGTCACAATAGCCAAGTGGCTGGGTGATCGGATTTCGAGTCGAGAGACCTGAGTTCGATCCCCAGGTGGCAGGCTCGTACCAATGGGCTTTTTCAAAACCTATGTATGTTATATTATATCGTTGGCTTGGACATAAAGACAGCTCACCACCTGTCACGTAGTCCCGAAAATATCTTCGGTGGAAGGTGGATCGAAGGGGCTTAATTGTCAAGACAAGACCTCTGTCTAGGGGTAGACAGAGGTCTAGTCTTGACAATTGTATTGGGAATTGCGTGAAGAAATTTTTTTTTCAAAGTTTTCGCTACTAAAGTTTCGATTCAGTTTACAGTTTATTCTTTTAATTTACTGTCTTGCCATCAGCAGTGAACCATACAGTCAGTCTATTGGCGTCACACTGCGCTTTAGCCTCGGAAACCGATATGTGTACCAAATTTCAACTAATTGGGTTCAATAGTTTAGACCGATTTAGTTGAAAGTGCAGTAGGTACTCTAGGAATCTTAAAAATCATGACGATGTCTTGAGTTAGCTTTTATTCACAATTTCGACTCTTATAGAAAAACCGGAAGCAGGCGTCGGCCTAAATCCACACGCAATTATTCAAAGCACTCTGTGACTGGTTCGTTAGTGGTAGCCGAAACAATTCATTGTTTCTATAAAATTGTAAAAAAAGTGAACAGAAGTGTTTTCATTTGTTTCATGTCATTTTTGTGACATTTTGCTCAAAACCGCAAAATCAAAAAAGAAAAATAGAAAATAAAGGTAGCGAAAAATATTGCGACAGACTCACCACCTTGTCTCAAAATCTCCAGGAAATCATAAAAATAAATACGTTGCTTTACTTTTACTGTAATAAGACAAAAATAAGTTTTCAAAGACAAAAAATTAATGTGATATTCCAAAGAACAAAACAATAATAAAAAGTTACTTTTAAAGATGGCATTTTCGGGTGACTACGGCAAAAATATATCACTCACATTCCAGTGGTTGTAGTAAGAAGTAACTATGGGATAAGGTCGAAGGTATGATAAGTACCAACCGTGGCAATTACGGCCAAACCCAATCTTTTTATAGAGATCTATAATCAGCAGGGGCTATTATTAATAATAATTATAATAATAATATAAATGTAAAGCTATTATTCCTCACCACATAATTACTCACCCAACAAACTATGTAGACATTTGGTCAAAACCCGGGTCAAATTAATATTACCAGGTTATATCTGTGGGAATAAAATTTACAGTAATAAAATAACAATCATAATTCTTTATCAGTCCCAATAATTCACATACATTTACAGGTTGTGTGTATATGAACATATTTCGAGTATCTCATATTGGAAATGCTTGGATACAAATAAATATATAAACTGTTATAACTGCTGAAAAGTTTTAATCATCAAAGCTATTTTATATCCCGTGCGGGAATCGGCTTAAGAATATCCCATCTCTTTTCGACTTGTGAGTGTCGAAACTGAGTTAAAAGCCTTGAAAATATAAATGGCTACCGACAGATGGAGAGATAACTATATCGGAAAAACTCTGTAATAATATAGGCAGACTTGTGATGGGCAGCAGCGTCTAAACTGGAAGATATCTGGTACGGCGATCGCCAATCCGCCTGTTGAAATTGGCGATTATGTCAAGCAAAAGAGGCTTGTAACAGGCCCATATCTAATTCTGTATGTACAAAGTCGAGTGGTTAGGTGATCGGAATTCGAGTCCAGAGACCCATGTTTGATCCGCAAAGCTCTTACAAATGGTTTTATTTTCAAAACTTACGTACGATTTATATCGTTGGCTTGGACAAAAGACGGCAACGGGCTCCCCACCTATGACTACCTCTGTCTACCCCTATATTGGGAATGGCGTGAAGATTGGCCTGCTGATTATGGCTCTATGTTACTGCAAAATTTAAACGTTGGTGCCAAAAATAGATTTCTTTGGTAAGTAATTTATTGTAGCAAATAGTCCTTGCTGCACTTGCATTCATACTCGCCTTATACAATTTTCGTTAATCGTTCTTCATTCATTCTCTCAACATGGCCAAACCATCTCAGCATACCTTTCTCAATTTTAGTCACTACTTCTTCATTCAGACCACGAAGTTCCGTTATCTCACTATTCCTTATCCTGTCACTCAGTCTCATCTCAACAGAATTTACTCTGCTTTCTTGTTTCTTCTGCCATACCCAACTTTCGCTTCCATACATGAGTATCGGAATAAACACCCCCTCATGCACAGTCAAATGAGCCTTGTTAGTAGACATCTTCCGACTGCTCATAAAGGGGTGCAAAGCTCTATTCATCATGCTTCTTGCATTCACTCTTCTTTCAATATCACTTTCACACTTTCCACCTCTCGTAAACTTTGAACACAAACTCATTCGCCTATTCAATTTGTTCATATCCAATCACGATATTGCAGTCAGCAATTGCCACATCTCTTTCAAACACCATCACTTTCGTTTTCTTAACATTTACCTTCATTCCCTTTCTAACAAAAGCTCTACTCATAGCAGTTACTATCTCCTGGAACTCTTTGGCTAAAGACGCAAATAGTATTTGGCCGCATAGAAAAAACATTTGACGCGTAACTCATCAACCGACTTTCATTCTGTTTTAAATCTGTCAAGCAATTGTTCATGAACATATTAAACAACCACGGTGATGCTACACATCCCTGTCTACCACCATTTTTGATATTAAACCATTCAGTGTATGCTCCGTTTATCCTTACACAAACACTAAAATCCCTATATAAGAGATTGTAATCTTAGATCTTAATCCAACTTTGGCAACGCTTTAGCCTCCGAGCCACTGTGTTCTAGACGCATCAGATAAAATTTTGAATCAACGCACGGAGGTTACATTTTTTTCTTTTTAAATTAATTACATGTGATAAGATTATCTTCATTCCACATTTCATCAGCAAAGAGTAAGCACTCTAGATAGATTATACATTACAATAATGAATAAAAATTTATTTATTTATTATTGTAATGCTCGTATGAGGATACTGCTCACACCGTTCACGGACAATTCTGACCACAATTCATTCCTCACCACTCTATCATTATATTTTTATTTAGCTCTTAAAACTATTGCCAATAATGGCATAATCTATCTAGAGTGCTTACTCTTTGCTGATAAAATGTGGAATGAAGATAATCTTATCACATGTAATTAATTTAAAAAGAAAAAATGTAACCTCCGTGCGTTGAATAAAAATTTTATCTCATGCGTCTAGGTCTCACAGTGGCTCGGAGGTTAAAGCGTTGCCAAGGTTCGAATCGCGCCCGTGTCAGAATAAATTTTAAACATTTTTCTCTTTAATTTAATAAAAAAGTTCAACATAACTTCTACACTTTAAAATTAATAGAAATCGCATTATCTTGTGTAAATTACGTATTAGCTACTTCAAAGGTTTCATATTTTTACGGTATTCTCAATATTGCACTAGACAGGTAGATAGTTTAACAGATTTGTAACTTTGTTTAATCAAAATTAATTAAACTGTAAATTAAAAGCGAAAATCGTTAAAGCGAAATCTATATTATGCAATGGACTTACATAGGCCGCGATATGTATATGTTCACTCAGAATGCTGCTAAGGTAGGCCGCATGGGAAATCAATACGCGTACCTCAAAATTCCTACTAATGAAATGTGATCTGCATTATCAACCAAGACACTTTTTGTAACAGTTCTTTTTTTTTTTACAAACATACTGAAATTTTACACTTTTGTATATTCTTGATAGTAAAAACGAGTAAACGAATAAAACGAGTAAAAAGAGATCCGTGTTCGATCCCCAGGCGGCAGTCTCGTACCAATGGGTTTTTCTAAAACTTATGATCGAATTAAATCGTTGGTTTGGACATAATGACGGCGCCGGGCTCACCACTTGTCACGTTTTCCCGAAAATATCTACGATGGAGGGTGAGTCAAAGGGTGAGTCAAATTGTCTAGACTAAACCTCTGTCTACGCCTGTATTGGGAATTGCGTGAAGATATTTTTTTATTTTATTAAGAAAAGAATGCCTAAAAGGTGCTTAACTTTGAAATCTTTGTCGACCCAGGGAGGTCGAATGGAGATCGCACTAATTTTCAGGTGCGGGTTCGATTCCTAGTAATGTTCAATGTAGACAAAAACTTTTTCTTCATGGTTTCGAGTTTGAGTATTTGAGCTACGTTATTTTAGATTCACTGACACAAATGCTGCTACTTTGTGCTATACTTTGTGATCAGAGCAATGTACGTGATGTGGTTCCAATCTATATATTTGATTTATGAGATTCATAACGAACATATTATATTCTTTACTGTAATATTTTAAATGTAAATATGATTCTGTTAGTTCGTTACAACTTCCATTTTCGAAATCATAAAATAATCACGAAACGAATCATAAAATTCCAGGACTGTCCGATACAGTTTTCATTATTGAAAACGAAGGGAAAACAGCGGAATATTCATATTAAATGTCACGTTTAATCCGACCGCCGCCGCGGATTTCATTCACAATGATAACTTCCAATTCTGATTGTTGAACATTAAAACAGAAGGTGTCATTGCAAAATGGCCGCCGCGTTATTATCGTAAAAGATAATTGGGATCGATAATTACAAAGCGTCCGCCGATCACGATTGGCGTCACAACATACTGGCCGCTTAAATACTTTGTTGACTTTTTTTTTCGTAATTTTATTATGAAATTGCCAGGAACAATTGCGCATACAAAATAATACATGGTATATGTTATGTGGTGCGTGGTATCACAGATGCATGCACTTATTCTACTGAATACACTACCATATTACACAGCAATACACCTGACACTAGGTACTTAACATTAGCCGCACCTTTTTAACATATTCTTAATAATATATATATATATATATATATGTATATATATATATATATATATATATATATATACATATATATATATATATATATATATATATATATATATATATATATATATATATATATATATATATATATATATATATATATATATATATATATATATATATATATATATATATATATATATATATATATATATATATATATATATATATATATATATGTATATATATATATATATATATATATATATATATATATATATATATATATATATATATATATATATATATATATATATATATATATATATATATATATATATATATATATACTATTCCTATATAAATAAATAAAAAAAATAGGAAATATATTAACGCAATTCCCAAATGCAGGGGTAGACAGAGGTCTAGTTTAGACATTTAAGTCCCTTTGACCTACCTTCCACCGTAGATATTTTCGGGACAACGTGACAGGTCGTGAGCCCGACGCTGTCTTTATGACCAACCCAACATAATTCATACATAAGTTTTTGAAAAACCCATAGGTACGAGCCTGCCACCTGGAGATCAAACTCGGGTCTCTAGACTCGAAATTTCGACCACCCAACCACTAGGCTATCGTGACTTTTTTCCTATATGAAATTCTTATATTTTTATACTGTATGTGAACGTCTTTATATGTTGAACTAATGATTGAAATGAACACACACATAGTCGAACACATACTTGTAAATATACAACAACTATATATCTCTCGTAAAATCCAAGAGAAGAGAGAAGAATAGAAGAAAGAGAGAAGAAAGAAAAGATAAATCTCTTAATTTGGTTGATATTTCCGACACATGCTGTGTCGGAAATATCAACCAAATTAAGAGACTTAACGAAAATGTGTTCAAATTAACATTATGACTTCAAATTAACATTAGTTTAAAATCCGATTAAAAATCGAGACGCGTTCTCCATTCAGCTAATGCGAGTAATTTCTTAGCAAAGTAATTAGTACTTTAATATCAAACGATAATTTAAGTAAAGTATCTGTTACTTTACTTAAATTATCCTTTGATATTAAAGTACTAATTACTTTGCTACTTCTTCACTTTCAATCATAATTGCATTTAAATCTTTAAAAAGACTTCTTTTGTAATTAAAAATAAATTTAATCTCTGTAAAAACCTAATTGCTGAATAAGTTTGAATAATAGTTAGCGTATGTGGGACTCATTTATTATCATAGAAAATTCTTCTTTATAGTCTATCAATAGTCCGTTCACCGTTACCAATTTATTCGTGTGTTATAGATATAGTGGTTAGGGGGTTATATTCTTACGCTGTAACAGCGTAAGAATATAACCACCCTCGTTCTACCTGCGGGTGTCGTAAGAAGCGACTAAGGGACAAGTCTTGACGGTTCCATTATAAATAAAAATATAAATATCAGTCACCTGCATTCATCGACTGCCCTCAAAAATATACAGGTTGTCACTCTGTCTGAGTACATATATACATACATAACGGCCTCTTAAAGTCTACTGCAGGATATAGCCCTTTCCCGTAAGGAGGATTTACCATAATCGCCACGCTTGGCAGGAGGACTGGCAATCGCATTACCAGACCACTCGCACCTCAGACGCTACTGCCCAACTTCGTCTGATTATTTTCGGCTGATATTTTTAGAGATGGTTATCTATCGGTTGCCATAACATTATTCAAGGCTGTTTCCCTTAATCGCCTCTTACGACACCCACGGAAACACAGGGAGTATTCTTACACCGTTACCACACGGTCAACTGTACAACAGATTAATTTACATAGTTGATATACATCAAATTGAAACTGACTGATGAACTGATAGCCGAGTTGGTAATTACCCTATCGACTACCCCTACCCCATCGAAGCTAGGGGTGCGTGTTCGTATCACTCTGGGGACAAACTTTGTATAATGGATATAAAATATTTGTACTCCATTTCTGGTTTTTAGGGGTTTGTATTTATAAGAATATTTATGATGTCGATGTATCGTTAGCTTGGACGGCGATAGGCTCACCACCTGTCACATTTTCCCAAATAAGCGTCGACTTCATTTTCTTTATTGTATTAAAGAAAACTTTAAACCTGGGTAATCCCCAGATAATTCAAGCTTATGATTCAAACTTTACCTTAGTTACCAGAGGTATGGGGGGGTGGTACATTCTTATACCGATACCATCATTCATTTGATTCACATCATACACTTTTTTAGCAATAGCAAAAAAGCAATTAATAAATTTCTTAGCTAAACTTATAACATAAATAACATATTCTTATAAACACTACTTACTGATAAGTCAGTGCCGAGTGTTAATAAATTTGTTTTACTTAAACTTGCAGAATTGTTTTGGCACAAATTGTTAATAATATATTTATGCGCAATTTTTTATTGATTTTTAAGCATTTAAATTATGCTCAACTTATATTATTAAATTAAAGAGAAATATTTTTTTTCCTTTTCTTTCTCTTTAATTTAATAATATATTTATAGATAAAAATATCGCAGCGTTCGTCGTCATTCTCATTCTTCACGTCATTCTCAATGCAGGGGTAGACAGAGGTCCAGACAATTAACGTTTTTGTTTATTAGGCGTTTTGACTCACCGACTATCGAAGATATTTTTGGGTAACGTGATAGGCGGTGACAAAAGTCAACGCATAAGTTCTTGAAAAACTCATTAGTACGACCTTCCACCTGGGGATCACACTCTGGTCCCTTGATTCTACTTCCGATCACCAAATCACTCAACTATGGTGACGCCAAGACTAAAATATTTTAAGGTTATATTGAGCTACGAGTATTATTAACGCTATAATAGTGTTTCGTTTTAAGCACCGTCTTCAAACACACACGTCATTAAACAACCCGATTGGAAACCTTCTCTTTTTTAAAGTCGGTCGACTTCGTTTTACTTTGTTACGTTGTTCTTAAAATTATTATTATCTCTACGTCATATAAGCCCTTAATCCCTTACAACTGATAACAAGTAAATAAAATAACTCAACCCTCATCATAGCGTGTCAGAACAACTTGGATTTTTCTTGGTTACTTTCTGACCCAATGTCACGAAGAATTACATCGAAATGAAGGTAAGAGATTCCAGAACCATAGAAATTATTAGTGATTTATTAAGAGAAACATATTTTTGCTTGAAGAATAAGAAATCTAATTTTATACTAACGTCTTTAGAAAAACACTGGCTAAAAAATAAAAAAGACTAAAAACTCAGTATTTTAAAATACGTAACTAGAGTTTTTGTCATTTTTGATATTTTTTTAAATTAGTGCTCTTTTAAGGCTTACCACTTTTCAATAATTTTTTAAATTTACATTAATAATGATAAAAACTATTTTTATATCAAAATTCTTCAAAAAGTTCGAACGGACTTAGGTAGCTGGCGAAGGATATCTTGGTCTGGGCAACAGTTTATATTTTATTGATTTCGTTCCGCTCCTCTCAGAAAAGCATTCAGGAAAGCAACAAAAATGGATAGATATGGACAACATCATACACTGTTGTGATCCCAAGTAAGTAGCTATGGCACTTCTGTTAAGGAATCGGAAACAATGAAGGTGCCACAAGAACCCAGACCCGAAACATTTAGAAAGAATCGTTTTCTACATTGACCCTTCCAGTGTATACACTATATACACCATTCTACCACAGTGGTCGTCATTAAATAATTATCTAATTTCCTTTCAAAATATCATCTATAGGTTAAATATGAAAGTTGTCGCGTGTGCGGCTTCCATTTACAAAACAGTATCGAATATCGAATAGATGGCTTCTTATTCGCTTGATTATTGAATCGCATGACGATTGTCATTGTATTCACTATCTAATACGTTACAAAGGATAACTATATTACTAATAAATGCAATAGAATCATATGATGAGATTGTAGTTAAACCCTATATCATATATGAACGGGATTCTAATCGCGATTTGGTCAGCGTTTTAAATTAATTGAAAATTAAAGTTAATCAAAGTCTTAATATTTTACCATCCTACTAGCTGGCGTAATCCTACTAAAGTTATGATTGTGTCCTAATGATGTGAATTTTGTCAGGATGTATCCATGTTGGTTACTCTTTAATAAAAAACCTGCACAACTAATTTTTATGAAACTTTACAGTAATAAAGTTTATGCATCAGAATGACACATAGGCATATTATAAAAATATTGTCTAATTTGTTTTACGTAATTACTTAACGCAGATGAAAATCCGTACAACTAGTAGAAATATAAATTTCACTTGTTAAAAATATTGTCTAATTTGTTTTACGTAATTACTTAACGCAGATGAAAATCCGTACAACTTGTAGAAATATAAATTTCACTTATTAAAAATATTGTCTAATTTGTTTTACGTAATTACTTAACGCAGATGAAAATCCGTACAACTAGTAGAAATATAAATTTCACTTGTTAAAAATATTGTCTAATTTGTTTTACGTAATTACTTAACGCAGATGAAAATCCGTACAACTAGTAGAAATATAAATTTCACTTGTTAAAAATATTGTCTAATTTGTTTTACGATATTACTTAACGCAGATGAAAATCCGTACAACTAGTAGAAATATAAATTACACTTGTTAAAAATATTGTTCAATTTGTTTTACGTAATTACTTAACACCAGATGAAAATCCGTACAACTAGTAGAAATATAAATTTCACTTGTTAAAAATATTGTCTAATTTGTTTTACGTAATTACTTAACGCAGATGAAAATCCATACAACTAGTAGAAATATAAATTTCAATTTGTTAAAAATATTGTCTAATTTGTTTTACGTAATTACTTAACGCAGATAAAAATCCGTACAACTAGTAGAAATATAAATTTCAATTTGTTAAAAATATTGTCTAATTTGTTTTACGTAATTACTAACGCAGATGAAAATCCGTACAACTTGTAGAAATATAAATTTCAATTTGTTAAAAATATTGTCTAATTTGTTTTACGTAATTACTTAACGCAGATGAAAATCCGTACAACTAGTAGAAATATAAACTACACTTGTTAAAAATATTGTCTAATTTGTTTTACGTAATAACTTAATGCAGATGAAAACTGCACAACTAGTAGAAATATAAATTTCACTTGTTAAAAATATTGTCTAATTTGTTTTACGTAATTACTTAACGCAGATGAAAATCCGTACAACTTGTAGAAATATAAATTTCACTTGTTAAAAATATTGTCTAATTTGTTTTACGTAATTACTTAACGCAGATGAAAATCCGTACAACTAGTAGAAATATAAATTTCACTTGTTAAAAATATTGTCTAATTTGTTTTACGTAATTACTTAATGCAGATGAAAACTGTACAACTAGTAGTAGAAATATAAATTTCACTTGTTAAAAATATTGTCTAATTTGTTTTACGTAATTACTTAACGCAGATGAAAACTGCACAACTAGTAGAAATATAAATTTCACTTGTTAAAAAATATTGTCTAATTTAACGCAGATGAAAACTGTACAACTAGTAGAAACATAAATTTCACTTATTAAAAATATTGTCTAATTTGTTTTACGTAATTACTTAACGCAGATGAAAATCCGTACAACTAGTAGAAATATAAATTTCACTTGTTAAAAATATTGTCTAATTTGTTTTACGATATTACTTAACGCAGATGAAAATCCGTACAACTAGTAGAAATATAAATTTCAATTGTTAAAAATATTGTCTAATTTGTTTTACGATATTACTTAACGCAGATGAAAATCCGTACAACTAGTAGAAATATAAACTACACTTGTTAAAAATATTGTCTAATTTGTTTTACGTAATTACTTAACGCAGATGAAAATCCGTACAACTAGTAGAAATATAAATTGCACTTGTTAAAAATATTGTCTAATTTGTTTTACGTAATTACTTAACGCAGATGAAAATCCGTACAACTAGTAGAAATATAAATTTCACTTGTTAAAAATATTGTCTAATTTGTTTTACGTAATTACTTAACGCAGATGAAAATCCGTACAACTAGTAGAAATATAAATTTCACTTGTTAAAAATATTGTCTAATTTGTTTTACGTAATTACTTAACGCAGATGAAAATCCGTACAACTAGTAGAAATATAAATTTCACTTGTTAAAAATATTGTCTAATTTGTTTTACGTAATTACTTAACATAGATGAAAATCCGTACAACTAGTGAAATATAAATTTCCTTGTTAAAAATATTGTCTAATTTGTTTTACGTAATTACTTAACGCAGATGAAAATCCGTACAACTAGTAGAAATATAAATTTCACTTGTTAAAAATATTGTCTAATTTGTTTTACGTAATAACTTAATGCAGATGAAAATCCGTACAACTAGTAGAAATATAAATTTCACTTGTTAAAAATATTGTCTAATTTGTTTTACGTAATTACTTAACGCAGATGAAAATCCGTACAACTTGTAGAAATATAAATTTCACTTGTTAAAAATATTGTCTAATTTGTTTTACGTAATTACTTAACGCAGATGAAAATCCGTACAACTAGTAGAAATATAAATTTCACTTGTTAAAAATATTGTCTAATTTGTTTTACGTAATTACTTAACGCAGATGAAAATCCGTACAACTAGTAGAAATATAAATTTCACTTGTTAAAAATATTGTCTAATTTGTTTTACGTAATTACTTAATGCAGATGAAAATCCGTACAACTAGTAGAAATATAAATTTCACTTGTTAAACATATTGTCTAATTTAACGCAGATGAAAATCCGTACAACTAGTAGAAATATAAACTACACTTGTTAAAAGTCACCTTTTTAAGCTTCCATCGTTTTGTAAATTTCGGGGTTCCACTGATGTAGATAAAGTTAATCTTATTTTAACCTTATTTTCTCACTTATAAAATGGAAAATCATCATAACAACTTATTCACAAATGTTAATGTATCTTATGAATAATTAAACATCTATTTACAAGCTCTTTTTCATTAAAAATCATTTACTATCTTTTAAACCATGTCATAATTTGGATTTAATTGTGACATGTTATGTTAACTGGTATTAAACTTTCATAACATAACATGACACACGGTGAACCTAAAGCCGTTTTTAGTCCAAGCAAACAGTACAATATACATCCATACATATGTATTTAAATAAGTATTCAAATATACATAATACATTGTTAAATGCATATAAAATAATGAAAACTGATATATTATAAAGAACTGTTGATACTTGTTTATTTTAATTTAGTACATATTTCATTCGCGTAAGATGAATAAACATGTCGCTGAAAATGTGAAATAAGGCACGTACGTTATTCGAAACACGTTTTCTACAAGCCTACGAGATTCACCCCATTGCATGCAGCCCCAGCGAGACGAAAATGGTATCACTGAAGCGTACTAAATATAATTTAGATCGTTATCAACAAATTCATGTGTTAAATACATAAAAATAAAATGAATATCTTCATGCATTCCCAATACAGGGGTAGACAGAGGTCTAGTCTAGACAATTAGGTCCCTTTGACCCACCTTCCACCGAAGATGTTTTCGGGAGAAAGTGACAGGTGGTGAGCCCGTCGCCGTCTTTATGTCAAAGCTAACGACATAATTCGTACATAAGTTTTTGGAAAACCCATTGGTACGAGTCTGCAATCTGGGGATCGATTTCGCGTCTCTTGACTCGAAATTCCGACCACTCTATTTGGTTAGCCTGTTAAGTATGTATAATACATAAATATCAGTATTAAATTCATTTACTGTGTACGTATTTGTTATAGATATTTGTATATATGTAAAAAGTACTATTGTACGCCTGTATGAATTGAAGTAAAGGTATATATGTATGTGTATTATATTTATTATAATTGTATTTTACTTTTGCTTTCTCTCCATTTAACTCTTTTTTCTTAATTATTTGTATTGCACCCATTGCTAGATTCTCTGCTTAAACCAAAGGTAAACTGGTAGATAATGCATTAAATCCGCCATTTGTTATATTTTAATAGTGTGCAAAAAGCTTAAATAGTATATAGTATGTATACTACAATATATGTAGATATAGTGGATACTATAACTAAAACTTTAAAATGTTTAGGTGACTTTGTTTTGAAAATTTGACGTAAGGTACTTAAACTGGTGCTTTAAGCTACGAATACAAACTATTGAACTTCTTCGGTGCTTTTTAAAAGTGTTTGACGTGTATCGACAAAGTTTAGCGCCACCTACGCTGTTTAATGGAGAAAGTTGTTTAGTTTAAAATTTGTGGAAAAGTAAGATTAATATCCTATTTTCTTATGCTTTAAAGTTTATTGTGTACTTACACTATAAGAATACAGCAGCCTCTTTCAACTCACGGGTGTCGTAAGAGACGACTTAGGACAAGATATGAAGTACTGGAAACGTCGATCATTCAATCATCCTTATGGCAAGTTTTCCCTTATGGGAGAACACCAAATTCTGTAGTGACATTTTTTTTCTCTAAGAGTAACGATTGCTCAGATCCCAAATTAAGCAGCTTAAGCACTTGTAATATAGAATCAGAAACAACAGAGGTAACACAAACACCCAGACCCGAGAAAATGTAGAAAAAGTGTTTCAACCCACGAAGGTCGTCGACAACATATCCAAAGTGCATAAGGGTATCGTTCTACTGCATTATAAACCTAGAACATTTCCCATTTTCCATTCGGAATGCATTTTTCTTCTAACGTAAATGCATTGAATCGTAAAGTACAAAGGAAATTAACTGTCAGTGAGGAACTTGGTCACGATACGCTCTTCTCGCTCCCTCGCATCCAATGTCATTCGATTGATTTTTACTTATAAAGGAAACTACGATTGCTAAGCGGTCTGGGAAATCAGGAGACTCGAGTAAGATATCTTAGGTCTGGTATTAATATTGTATTGTGTTAATCTTTATTGTGGAAACCTTGAACAACGAGTATAGGCTCTTTGCAGCTCGATTGAACCACGAATTGTTACAATTCTTGTCTTCAAAGATTTACAGTCGCAGGCCTTAAAAATTGTTTTCCTCCAAATTGTTTAGAGTCACGATAGCCGAGTAGTTGGGTAATCGTAATTCGATCCCCGAGGTTGATCCCCAGGAGGTAGGCTCGTACCGATGATATTTATCAAAACTCATGTAAAAATTATATCTGATTAGGCATAAAGATATAGATGATCACCACCTGTAATATTATCTCAAAATAAGCTCCGGTGAAATCTGGTTCGAAAGGACTAAATTTTGTAGTCTATCACTCTATTGGGAAATGCACGAAGATGAGAGAATGTTGTATAATAGTGTGGTGCGGTGGTTTGCACTTTTTAAGATTGTTGAGGAGAGTGACGGATGCTTGCGATGCGTCATGCTTCTTCTCCATACGATGTGTCTTTTTCTTGCAACTATTACATAATATAACTAAATTGAGGATTTTGTAAAACATGTCTAAAAATGTAAATGTCAGTGAAGTTGAATGTATGTTGAGTGAATTACAATAAAACATTACTTCGTCATATTTTAATACACTCTACAATTACACATCTAAATCTACATGATAAATTTAAATAATATACGTAAAATTTACTAATACACATAAACACGATTTTGTATTTTATTCAAAGCTTCGTATTACATTGTATTTCATAGAGCAAGTATTAATAGCAAAACGCGAGCGAGTCGCTTAAAAATGAATGCTTCAACAATGTTTCCACTAGAATTCTAAAACGTACGTATGTTTTTTTTTATAGAAAAGGGAGGCAAACGAGCAGGTGGCTCACGTGATGGTAAGTGATTACCGCCGCCCATGAACACCCGTAATACCAGAGGCATAGCAGATGCGTTGCCGGCCTTAGAGTTCCCCTCCGGGTGCTTTGCCTGCCTTAGAGTGTGTGGGCCTCCGGTTACCTGCACTCTCTGGACGAAACGCAGAAGTTTGTTAGACTTCTACTTAACGCCGGTATTCTGTGAGGTCGTCGTACTTCCCTGGTCGAGCCGGCCCATACATGCAACAACAAAAGCTAATGCGTGGCTCTACCACTGTTAAGACTACGACTAGCATAGTTTACGACTATGCTACATTTATATCGTGAGGTTATGTAGTAATAATATATCACTATTTCTTGGCGTAGGTGTCGAAAGAGGAGACAAAGGGTAACGGTGTAAATTGCAAATAAACAAATGAGAAAACGAATCGGCTCCCCTGTCACATTGTCAAAAGCAGATATCGGTGAAAAATTGGTCAAAATTACCTATGCATAGAACATTTTCTACCACAGTATTGGGAATATACGTGAAGAACGAGAACAAAAGAGCCTTGAAAATACAAGTCACTATTAGCTACCATAAATTTTATCTCACTATTCCAAATTAGACCACATCCCATACTAGACACAGACAAACTAGACCACAATTCGGGAAGACCGCTGAAGGGCAGTAGCGTCATTCTTGCAAGACGTCTGTACTGCGATCGCAAATCCCCTGGCTGAGCTTGGCGATTAAGCAAAATATGCCTTGGAAGCGAAGTCTTATGTCCTGCAGTGGACTTTCAGGGGTCGTTATGAAGGCATGATGATGATGTCGCATTAATAACCAAATCGTATATAATAAATACATCATTTTAAAGCTATTTACTTGCACTACTTCTAGACTATGGCAGCCGAGTAGTCAAAGCGCTTAATATAGAAGTAACTTCAGTTCGATCTAAATTATTAATTCATTCAAATTTCTACAAAATCGGCAGTGAGTTTCCTTCACTTGCAAGTCTACAACATGATAATTGTATTAGTATTTATGCAATTCCAATTAAAGTAACCCTGAAAATTTAAAGCTTTAATCACAAAAATAATTGATATTTCAAAAATATAATTTTTTTTAAAGAAGACCTTTGCCGTGGTGGATTTGCCATTTCCTTTCTTTACGTAGTTGTTACGAGAGCCGTTAAGAGATAGGCCTTACTATTTATTAACAATCAAGAGCTACTGATAATAAAAATTCTGTCTCAAAAATACCAGTCTATGAGGTTTGCAAAATTCAGCCGTTTTATTACATTTAATTCAACAAACAAAAACTTAATACTCAATTAACCCCGAGAAACCTACAGGGACTAACCCTTTTAACGTTGAAAGCGTTTCGTAGGCACATTTGGTTTTGCACTTCATACCAAATTTAAAATCTGGTACTCTGCTCATTTTATATATTTTAATACATTGGTACGAAACAAGAAAATCAATAAACTTGTCTAGAAAAGTTCTAAAAATTAATCTAAAATAACATTTTCAGTGTGCTTATTTTCCTTAGCAATTTAAGAACAGCTTTAAGTAGCTCATTTTTTCTATAAGTTTCGTCGTTAATTTTTCTTAAAATTGTTTGAGAAAATACTGTAATGTTGGAGAGCGCTTGGTAACTTAGGCTTTTATTTATATTTAAACTTTTAAAATTTTGACATGGAAATTTATTAAGATAATTTCAAGAACCAAAGTTTTTTTTATTAGTAAGATTCTCGATAAATTACTATCTTGTTTTTAAAACCAACTGCTGAGGATGTGTCACTGATTTTCTCTCCGAGCTACTATTCTAGAGAAATGTATGTATTCTTGTCCCCATTTATGTATCTATATATTTATTTATTTATTCTTCCCGTGTGGAAGAGTCCTGAGGGCACCGTCCTGCGGTGAACTTCTACAGGTCGTGATAATGATAATTTATTATTACATTCGCATTTAATTATAACTCCTTAATACAATAAATACAATCTATTTTAACTAAACAAAAAACAATTATTAATTTTATATTCCAGTCGCGTAGAACGTTTTATCGCAGTCGATGACAGTTTAAGCGTAATACAGAAGTTTAATAGTTTCTGCTTGTAGCTTAAAGCGAAGGCGCTATTTATTTCCACGCAGTTTGTTGAGAGGTTTCTATTAAAATTGGAACGTTAGCAGGACGCCACTGCAAATGTTTGACGTAAATTTGCGGCGAGTTTGAAAGGAGTTTTACATTACGAAAGGAGTTTTGTACTTATAATACGAGTTATTAGTGGTATTTTATCTTCACGCGTTCCCAATATTAGGGTAATTGGAGGTGTAGACAATGTTTAAGCTTTGTCAACCCTCCTTTCAAAGAAGTCTAGTTCGAACAAAGTGAGCCGTCTCAGTGTCCAAGACAATGATGAAATAATACTTACATTGTCACGTAATATCAAAATTGAAAAATAATCATATATACACATAAACACCCATGACTCAAATACAAACAATCATATTAATGATTTTTAATACAAATGCATGAAGGTATCAAGATTGACGACTTCCATGAACGAGTTGCGTACGCACCGGGAACTCGGAACCTCTGAGATGACGACACCATGAAAATGGTGTCGTCGTCTCAGAGGTTCCGAGTTCGATTCCAGGTCAGGTCAATGTAGAAAACACTTTTTCTACATTTTCTCGGGTCTGGGAGTTGTTATACCTTCTTTGTTTTTGATTCCATGCCACAAGAGCTGAAGCGCTTACTTTGGGATCAGATTAATGTATATTATGTTGTTCTTATATATGTCTATAACTATTTATTTATTAATTATTTTTTTATATTCTCGGAAGTCAAATCGTCAACTCTCAGTTGTGAAAGCAGGGTCACTGGACTATCGAGTTTTATACGCAAATCAGTGAAAGCTGAGTCGGATGTCTGTTCATTGCTGCAACAATGCGCTAGACCTCTCTCTGTGAATTGGGGAAATATAAATGAAAACGTTGACAACGACAGAAACAATAATGTCTATAATAAGTGCTATACCTATTTTTACTTTTATATTATATAAAGGTGAATTTCCCCTCTTATAAACTGTCATAATAATTTCCAGCTAAAGTTATCACTATAAGCGACGTTACAATTAGACTTATTATTTTTTTTTAACATTATAAGCTAGCGTTTAACTACAATCCCACCTGATGGTAAGTGGCGATGTAGTTTTTGTTGGTAGGCACACTAGCTTAGAAAAAGCCTATTCACTCTTCTCTTGAAGACACCCACATTGTAATCAGATGGAAAGACTGATGCAGGAAAATTATTCCAGTCCTTTGCTGTACGCATTATGAACGACGAAGCAAAACGCTTCGTCCGAATGCAGGGTATATCCACAACAAAAGGATGGAAACCCGCCGTGCGTCTTGTTGTCCGATGATGGAAAGGGGAAGGGGGAATTAACTCATGTAATTCCTTCGCACACTCTCCAAAATGTAACCTGTAGAACTCCGAGAGACTGGCCACCCGACGTCTGTGTTCGAGACTGGACAAATTGGTAGTAACCAAGTCAGGATCACCGATTAGCCGCTTGGCCCGTCCCTTCACAGAGTCCAAGGCTGCCAGTTGATATTTAGGAGCTCCAGCCCTTATGTGGCAGCAGTACTCTACAGCCGACCGGATCTGAGCTTTATATAGGGTCAGAAGCTGTCCGGGAGTAAAGTAACGCCGCACTTTTGCAAGAACTCCCAATCTCCTTGCAGCGGCTTTAGCCTTAGACTCAATGAACCGCCCAAAGTTAAGGTTTGACGTGATTTCGACTCCTAGTAACTGGAGGCGGTCGGTGTATTCCAGAGATACATTCTGAAATTTAGGAGCCAAGGTGAACTGGCTCCTTTTGGCGGAGAACAGACACGCTTGCGTTTTGGTGACATTGAATCTCACAAGATTGGTATTGCCCCAGTTGGAAACTGCCTGTAATGTAAGATTCATACGCTCTACCATGGCCTCCCGAGCAGACTGTACTTGATCCTGTCTGGACTGAACACGCGCCAGTATCTCTCCACAACTGTGTTGTCATCTGCATACCCAAAGAGACCGGGCTCGAGCAGGTCATTTATGTGCAGCAGAAAGAGAGTTGCGGACAGAACAGACCCTTGAGGAACTCCGGCATTAATCGCCATAGCCTCCGATGAGCAGCCGTCAATAACGACTCGCAAAGACCGTTCCCGCAAAAAGTCTTCTATCCAGGCTATCAGTCCAGGGGATATACCATATGAAGGAAGCTTATTGATAAGGCTAGCATGCCAGACCTTGTCAAAAGCCTTCGAGACATCGAGCGAAACGGCGAGTGCTTCACCACTGTTCTCGAGGGCCTCACCCCATAGATGTGTGACATACACTAGAAGGTCCCCAGTCGACCGATTTCGGCGAAACCCGTACTGTCGTACGCTAAGGAGACCGTTATGTTCTAGGTATGACAAGAGGTGCGAGTTCAATGTACGCTCCATTATCTTACAGAGTATGGAGGTAATTGAAATAGGTCGATAATTGACTGGGTCAACACGGCTACCTTTTTTGGGCACGGGCTGCACGTTAGCAAGCTTCCAGGATTTGGGAACTATTCCAGTCTTCAAGGAGAGGCGATACAAGCGTGTCAGAACAGGAGACAACTCGGGTGCACAGGTCTTAAGCACTATGGCTGGAATACCATCAGGTCCACTGGCTTTGTTCACGTCCAGATGTCGTAACGTTTTGAGGTTTTAATTAGGTGTAGTTGGGGATAATTCTCAAGTACTAATTAAATATGTCTACTTAAATCACCATAGGTAAAGGATAAATGTAATGTAATGCACGCTTGAGTGTTTTAAACTGAAAAAATTTTGGCAACAAACAGAGTAATGTAACTCATTGCCCCTTTTACTGACTCCACCACCATTCACCGAGTAATTTTTTTGAGACAACGTAACCGGTGGTGTGCCTGTGGCCGTCTTTATGTCCCAGTAGTCTATCTCCATTGCCTACCCATTAGCCTACCCACATGGGAATCGTACTCGGGTCTCTAGACTCGATACTTTCGATAACCCTTCCATTCGGCTATCGTAACATTTTTTTACATTTAAAAAACAACAAAAAATTACAATTTTAAATATGCATTCCTATTCTTACCATCATAAAAGCATTGTAAATAGACGCAGCGCTCCTTGTAAACGACGAACCTAACAACCTACAATGAAGGCAACTCCTTGGCTCGTTAACTCTATTATCAACATTGTTTATTATATTTCTTTTTGTAAAAGTTATTCTGTAGTAGCTGAAGTTATATTATGAAACTATATATAATGAGATTATTCTTGCTACCTATGCTCTATTTAATAAACGGCAATAGCCTAATGGTTTCGGATGAGGACTGTGAAACATAACGTCTCAGGTTCGGGCTTGTCATTCGACTGTTGTTGTAAACAAGCTTAGTTGTTTTGGCATTTGAAGTATCTAGTAAATAGCCTAAGTTTTTATGTCTGTACTTGTTAGATAGCATGATAGCAGTAACAACTATTTTGTACCGGCTAGAAGAAGATGGTTATATAGGCATTGTTATCAAGAGCTTTAAGGATTTCTTAGTCTATTTACATGTTATTACCATCCAGTTATATATTAACGCCATTTCCAATACGGGCATAATCATAAACATAATAATAATATTTTATTTGTATAAATATTATAGGTTCACATAAGATACGCATTAGATAAACGTAGACAGAGGTTTAGTCTATTAAGGACCTTACATCGAAGATATTTTTGGGACAACTTGTCAGGTCCCGAGCCTGTCGCCACTTTATGTCCAAGCTAACGATGTAAATTGTACATAAGTTTTTGAAAAAAACCCATCAGCACGAGCACTCGGGTCTCTTGACTCCAATTTTGGTCAGCCAACCTCTCAGCTATCGTATTTTATTTCTTCTTAAAATATTGCCGAGTGATTGTGTGATCAGTGACAGACTCGGGTTTATTAAAAAAATCTGTACAAAGGGCGTAATTGTCTAGTCCTCTGTCTACCCCTGTATTGGGAATTGCTTAAAGATACTTTTTTCTTCTCGAAAATTTGAATATCAAGTAAAAGGTAGTAGCTTTAGCTTCTTGTTGCTGTAGCTTCTTTCTAAAATATTTTTTTTTAGGTTCTTATAAATGAAACCGAGACTTTAATGCGATAATGTCTCTAGGCCCATCCGTACCCTTAAACCTTCACTTCGATACCATATTGATATTCGCTTAAATCAGTACTAAAGCGAGCAATTGACCTTTTGGGGATTTTATTTATTGATACTTTGTCACTTAATAGGGTCACAACAGCCGAGTGGTTCGAAATGGAATTCTAATCAATAAACCCGAGTTCAATCCTCAGATATCACCTTATGGGATTATTTTTATAACCGTCTGTACTGTTTAGCGCATGAACATAAATATTTTATATAATTGTTGTTAACTTTATGGTGTCTTTAAATGTAACATTAATGTTACCATTTTTAAGAAGCACAGTGTGCTTGTGCTTTTTTTTAAATATTTAAATTAAATATTAAAATCTATTTATGGGGCTTAATTGTCTAGACCCGTTGGTGGTGTACCTCAGTATTAGGATACATCATACATTCTTCTACGTTTTTAAAGATAGAGGTGTTATATGACGCTGTTTTTTTTATAGAAGAGGGAGGTAAACGAGCAGGTGGCTCACGTGATGGTAAGCGATTTTCGCCGCCCATGAACACCCGCAATCAGACGAAACGCAGAAGTTTGTTAAACTTCTACTTCACGCCGGTATTCTGTGAGGTCGTGGTACTTCCCCGGTCGAGCCAGCCCATTCATGGAACAACAAAAGATGATGCGTGGCTTTACCTCTGTGTGGCCGTAAGGCTCAGGAAAATTAAATTAAATAAATTTGAATGTGCATCGTGTTATATATCAAACGAAAGAGTGTGCTATGAGAATGTCGAATATGTTTTTATAACTTTAAACTAAAGAGCTTCTAAGATACTAAAAAAATTGACGAAAATTGACAATTTCCCCCTCAACTCTGAAACTTCTGTAGCGAAAACTGAATGCACAGCAGGACTTAGGGCTTCGCTACAAGGTAGGGTTTGTCGTAATTGCCTCGTATCCAGGTGGATTGGCGATTGCAGTACCAGAGAAGTCGCATCTCTAATATATCTTCACGCAATTCCCAATACAGGGGTAGACATAGGTCTAGTCTAGACAATTAAGTCCCTTCGACCAACCTTCCACCCAAGATATTTTCGGGACAACATGACAGGTGGTGAGCCCTCTTTATGTCCAAGCCAACGACATAATTCGTACATAGGTTTTTGAAAAACCCATTGGTACGAGCCTGGGGATCGAACTCGGGTCTCTCGATTCGAAATTCCGACCGTCCAACCACTCGGCTGTCGTGACTATATGATCTCTGACTGTGATATTCGTCTGTTAGTTTTTATATGATATTCTTTGAGACGACTAACCCGCAAACTGTCGGTAGTCAAAGGCAAATAAAAGAGTTTTCCCTTAGTCGCCTCTTACGACATCCACACAGAAGCATTCAGTATTCTTAATTTGTTACTACACCGCTAGTATACTTACAGTACAATAGTATAGTTTCGGAACTTTATTGCTTAATAAAATACGAACAATTGTATTACCGCAGTCAGGAATTAGGAAGAAAAGATAAATTTAAGTTAATCCATCTCCGTCACAAAAGCACGTGACTCGGAAATCTCTCTATTAACAGCGGGAATACTAAACAAAGGACCGGTCGATAGAATTATTTGCAACTGTTTTGAAAACGAAATTACAGTCGTTTTTGAATACAAAATTTAACGAGTAGAGGTAAAGGTAGAAGCAAACGGACTACCGTTTATACTCTTGCATAGACTACTATGCAAGAGTATAAGGAGGAGATAGAACTGGGAATAGAAATATATATAAATATCTTTAGGTCATTCCAAATACAGGGTAGACAAAGGTCTGGACGATTCAGTCCTCTCGACCCATCTTCCACTGAATAAATTTTTGGGATAACGTGATAGGTGGTGAGCCCGTCGCCGCCTTTATGTACAAGCCAACGATATAAATATCGGTCGGTAATATATAAATATATAAAATAAATATATATCTTCACGCAATTCCCAATACAGTGGTAGACAGAGGTCAAGTCTAGACAATTAAGTCCCTTTGACCCACCTTCCACCGAAGATATTTTCGGGACAACGTGACAGGTGGTGAGCCCGTCGCCGCCTTTTGTCTAAGCCAACGATGAAATTCGTACAAAAGTTTTTTGAAAAACTCATTGGTACTGCCACCTGGGGATTGAACTCGGGTCTCTCGACTCGAAATTCCGACCACCCAACAACTCGGCTATCGTGACTTACCTATCGTGACGTCGGTAATATATAAGGTCGTAAACTATAAAAACATATGGTAAAGAGTTGTCAGTTCATATTTAATTTATTTTATTATCGCCATCGCCATCAACATTATAATAGCCTATTAAAAATCCACTGCTGAATATAGGGCTACCCCCAATTATTGCTGCACAGGAAAGTCCTAAGCCATCTGCTTCCAACCACTCCCCGCAACATTCAGCAGGTCATTAAATTAAAGAGAAAATATGTTTTTAAAATTTCATCTGACACAGGTGGGATTCGAACCTGCGACCTTTGCTAAACCGTATCTACCGTACTATATACGTAACCGTACTATATACGTAACCGTACTATATACGTAACCGTATATAGTAACCGTATATATGGTTCTGCAACTTTGGAATTTTAAAAGATCTTAGCTATCGTAAGGCTTATTTTTTGGAATATTAGTAGACATTATGTGTTTATGTTTATATTTATTTTCTGGCTCATTTTTCTTACTCACTCATTTTACGGAACGTTACGCGGCCAAAATCTCGAGTAAATTTCAGAATTTAACGTAATTTTTTCAAAAAAATAGCCGAGTGATTGTATGATCGGTCAAAACGACTTAATTGTCTAGACTTCTGCCCACCCCTTTATTTGGAATGGCGTGAATATACTTTTCTATGTTTTTTTAAAGGGTAATCGGATGGACTAGATCGCCGGGTATCGCAATCTTTATCTACCTCTTTGGCTTTTACAACGTAATTTATAATTTACTTTATTCTCCTTTAACAGTCACGACAGCCAAGTGGTTGGACGATCCGAATTCGAATCAAGAGAGACGACGTCGTTGCCTAAGGTTCGTAGTAATGGGTTCTTTTTAAAACTTATGTACGATTTATATAGTTCACATGGGAATTAAGACGGCGACAGGCTCGCCACCTTTTTTTTATAGAAAAGGCCGGCAAACGAGCAGGCGGCTCACGTGATGGTAAGTGATTACCGCCACCCATGAACACCCGCAATACCAGAGGCATAGCAGATGCGTTGCCGGTCTCTGAGTGTCCCCTCTCCCCAAGAATTGGGGAAGGGGGGTGTGAGGGCCTCCGGTTACCTGCACTCACCAGACGAAACGCAGAAGTTTGTTAGACTTCTACTTCACGCCGGTATTCTGTGAGGTCGTGGTACTTCCCCGGTCGAGCCGGCCCATTCCTGCAACAACTATCCCACCAAGTACAGTAGTACATTTTCCCCCAATATCCCACCAAGTACAGTAGTACACTATCCAAGTACTCATCAACCTTTCCTCTTCGAGCAATTTAATACAATGAAAGCTCCTTAAAATAAATTCTGATAACTAATAACTAATTTTAGGTTGTAACAGGTGCGCGTTAAAAAGAAACTCAAACTTTAGATAAAACTCGAAACATATTAATAAAAAAAATTAATACTGAATTTATAATAACACCGTTCGAAAGTAAAATTAAGTAAAATATATCTCAAGACTTTCCCGTCTAGTGAGCGTGTTCATAGGACAAATTAAGAACTTTAAAGTACTTAATGAACTTAACATATTATTATCGCTGTTGGGGAGACTTAAGTTGCGCACTCAATCAAAGCTTTTTGAACTAAGTCTAAGTACAAAGAAATATAATATATTATTAAAGAACATCTAGGGCAAAGACATCCCTATAGCCGAGTTTCTAATGATACTGGCTACGAAGCTAATGTTTGCGGGTTCGAATCCCGCTAGGGGCAAATACTTAACAAAAATATCTTCACGTCATGCCCAATGCAGAGGAAGACAGAGATCTAGACAATCAAGTCCTTTGGACATGTTCCACAGAAGACAAAGTGAGAGGTGGTGAGCCCATCGCCGTTTCAAAAACTTAGCACGAAATCGATGGCTTGGCATCGATATTAATGTTACAAAGTTTTTGAAAAAGCCATTCGTCCGAGCCTAAGGAGAAAATTCGGATCTCTTGACTCCGAATACTGATTACATAACCACTCAGCTATCATGACTTTAAAACATAAACATATACAAAAACTTTAGGAAAACATTTATGTAATGAATGTGAATATGTAATGAAGAAACTAACACCACGGTCATACGTATACTTACTTTTAAATTGTTAATAATATTCAAGGCTGCTTATTTTAACAATGCAACAATTTATTGTGTTTTTTAGTCACGCTTTTTTTGAGAACTTTGGTCGGCAGAGGTTTAAACAATGAAGCCTTTTCGACCCATGTTTCCTTGAAAACTTAATTGGAACAATGTAACAGGTGATGAACTAATTCCTGTTCCCAGCTTTTAATGGCTCTAATCGGATTCCTAATAAATACACAAATAGGCTGATATAACTCCAGTGCAAAGAATTAAAGTAGCTCATATTTACTGTACAGCAAACATTTTCTTATTCGTAATAAATCGTTGGTGTGAAATATATCTCGAATATAAAGTTTTACGATACAGTTCAATGCAAACGTTTGTATTGCGAATATCATTCTCCGTTGACAAATTGCAGATGCATTTTATGCCAAGAATGTATTTTCAAATACGCATACGAGGTGGCTTTCATGTTCATATCATATTTGAGTACTATTTATTGGTTTTGAAAGGGGACTTCTTTAGAATCGTGATTTAAAAATCGATAAAATGAAAATTAAAAGTCACGATAGCCGAGTGGTTGTGTGGTCGAAATTTCGAGTCGAGAGACCCGAGTTCGATCCCCAGGTGGCAGGCTCGTACAAATTCATTTTTCAAAAAAAAAAAACTTATGTACGAATTATATCCTTGGCTTGGACATTAAGACTGTCACCGTCCCGTTGTCAGGAAAATTTCTTCGGTGGAAGGTAGGTCGAAGGGACTTAATTGTCTGGACTACATCTCTGTCTTCCCCTGTAATGGGAATTGCGTGAAGATATTTATTTATATTTTACATTGAAATGTTTAATAATTTTAAGCTTGATAATAATTTTTCTAAGCTTGGTAAAATTAATAAGCCTCAAATTTATCCTAACAGTCTCATTCACCTCATCTCACGTAGGCTACTTTTCGAAAGTTTGACTTCTGCCGTGTGGGAATGTATATAATTTAGTATACATTAAAATGTTTAATAATGTTTAAAGCTTGGTAAAATTAATATGGCTTACATTTATCCTAACAGTCTCATTCATCTCATCTCACATAGGCTACTTTTCGAAAGTTTGGCTTTTGCCGTGTGTGTACACACACTTTTTAATTACTTTTATTTTATCTTCACTCATTTTCTTACGGGCATTTTCTCACACGCACAGCGTCACACTGACATGTTATGAACTACGAAGTGTATTTTCTAGACCTCAGTCTACCTCTGTAGAGAAGTTGCTTAAACATAAAAAACAAACAAAAAAGCATGGGCATAATATGCTTTGTCTGAAGTGATCCATAGTAGAAAAACAATTTATATAGTGATTTTAAACTTTAGTTTTAATGGAAACAAGTAATTTGTAAGTGAGACATTAATTTGTAAATCATCATTAGTGAGAATTACTGAGAATACCTGATGAAATTTCAGTCGAAATTTATAGGAATTTTAAATATTGTTGTATACTTTCTAATGAATATTAATTTGATTGGAATTTTATTGGGTGTTGTAGAAAATGTAACATAATATGTATGATTGGAAATATCATACTTAAAATATTACTATAAGTATATTTTTCTGTAATTTACTTGAACTTTTTATTTTTAGGTAAAGATTAGAGAAATACATTGGAGCAATCAGTTCGTATCTATGAAGCTGAATGAATACTTTTATATTTGAAATTCTTTTTTTATTTCTTCTCTATAGTATTTACATTTATTGTATTGTCTACTTTTCTATTAGCGATATTTAATGTGCAAAAATGTTATAAATTATGAATCTCTTATTTGAAGTAAGACTATTGCAACTTTTCTTCAAACGAAATTTTACACAATTCCGTTGATTTTGCAATAAAAGAATAAAAATAAAAACAAATTTCTCTTTTGCTATTGAGTTAAACTGAGGAAATTTTGTTAGGCGACAGGATAAGTTTTTTCGTATCTAACTAATGTTATAAAAGTGAGTTTGTTTATTGAGCTCTGACATCTAAACCACTAAATGTCCTGCGACAGACTTTTACAGCCCCTTATTATTTGCATTTTTTTTCTTATATGAACATATTATTTTATGTGAATATATAAAGTAATACATAAGTACCCTGACGATCCAGAGGCCTAGTTTGACCGTTATATTGCAGTTAATAAGATTCAATAAAATATAGTTTGTACGGACCAAAATTCGTTAAGTATGCGTAAAGGTAAAATTAAACAAATATCCTTAATCTTTGTGCATATAACAGTTCGGAAATTCAGTAAAACAATTTGTACGTCCTGCCGTCATCTTTAAGCCCGTCACGTCCGAAGATGTATTTCTCGCCAACGGTTGCTTCAGCGCATGTTTCAAGATATTTTTCTTAGTTTAAAATAAATGGTTACCTTGGAGTTCACGTAGCAATCTTTTATATGTAAATAATGGATATACTTCTCAAAATAAAATGGAGATTAAATGGAATACCAGGTTTCCAATATTCCACTAAACTGGGAATTTCCAAAGTTGTCTCGATTTTCCTAGGGTCGATTCAATCGGTCAAATTTTGGACTCGAAATCTTAAGTTCGACAACTATAAATTTACACGGGATCTAATTCTAATCTAGATATATAGAAGTTATTTTACACGATACAACAAGGCGATGGGGTGGTCGGATTTTCGAGTCCAGAGACCCGAGTTCGATCCCCGGGTGGCAGGCTCGTTCCAACAGGTTTTTTCAAAAACTTATGTACGAATTATATTGTTGGCTTGGACATTGAGACGGCGACGAACTCACCACATGCCACGTTGTCCCAAAAATATCTTCGGTGGAAGGTGGATCGAAACGACTGAATCGTCTAGATCTCCGTCTACAAATGTGTTGGGAATGGCGTGAAGATATTTATTTTATTATTATTATTATTTTACATGTACCTTTTAAAAGGGTCACTAATATTTTTGACAGATTTAAAAAAGGACGAATTGGGTGTTTAAAAGTTTCCACCGACTGATTAGACGACTTACGCATATTGCACTCATTATCATCATGATTAAGACCAACGGTTTATATATTCACCTTCTGTTAGCTCGGTCCAAAGGCCTCCCTAAGTTTATACCCTGAAAGTATTATAGATACTCATGCCGAAGTTTTGTTTGCTTAATGTGGCAAAATCTATTTAAAAAAAAACTAACTATTTAAAAAAAAACTAAAATTGCACCCCTTCATAAAGAACATAAAAGGTAAAGAATAACATTCTTTGCGAAACTGGTTACTTATTAATTTAAATGCAAAAGTGCAATGAATACTACTTACTGATGTCGTCGAAGGCGGTGTAATAATGATATAATGATGATCTTTGCCTAAATATAATTTTAATGCATATAATCACATCAGTAACTATTAGAACATTTCATAAAAAAAGAATTAAAAAAAAATACCAACACGAGTGGGATTTCAACTCGTAGCGAAATATGCCGTACTGTAGCAATCATTTATATAATTTGCTTGGATATAAAGACGGCGACAAGCTCACCACCTGTCCCATAAATGTCGCCGATTAAAGGTGGGTAAGTTTATTTTCTAGACCTCTGTGTTCCCCAGAATTGGGAATTGCATGAAGAAATTAAAATAATATTCTCAAAAATAAACAAAAAACTAAATATAAACAATCATTAAGCATTAAGTAAACAGTTCTCTAGTAGCCACAAACATGCCGTTGAAAGTTTTAACGCAACCTAACGAGCAGGTGTAGTGAGGCTCTTTAACAACCAAAGTAAACTTTTACATGTTAGTACTGTGCACCTGTTTACACACTTTCCTTTATAACCCACATTCGTTTTGAGAAATTTTAGTGGGTGTGATTTTTACAACGACTATAATTTTTAGTTTACTTCTTAAAATCATAATCATAACTGCTTATAAAAGTACACTGGAAATCGGCCTCTCCTGTACTAGATGTATCATTATCAAGAAGCTTGTGAAGCGGAAAGCTATCGCAGTACCAGACACCTCGCACCTTAGCTCCTGCAGTGTACCTTCTCTCCTGCCCGTCACCATTCCCCAGATTTTTGTTCTGGTATTTTTAGAGAAGGTTATTCCGCCGTCTATTTGAAGCCTGTAGCTATTTCAAGGCTTTTCCCTTAACCGCCTCTTACTGCACCCACGAGAAGAAAGGGAATGGCATATAAGGTGGTGGTATTCACATGTCGTATACTCAAGATATACATTATACAATACATTGCAAATCTAAAATAAATATAAATAAGATATGCTTCATACCACGATCCTATAATCCAGTTGATTGTGACCCTGCCTTCTGAAAGTTGCGAGACCAAATTTCGCTTGGAATTACATTTATGAAATCAATTTATTTTATTTACAGAAAAAATTATGTTAATATTTACAATACTTATTAACTAAAAACTATTATAATCGTAGAGCCCTACTCCTCGTGGCATGGTACCAAGAACGCTGGCTGCATTTCCACGTTGAATGGCTAGACTTAACCGTTGAGCGAGAAAAGAACCAGCCCTCTTGTCACCAGCGGCAACGATAAGTCGCGGATACAATTCCTTTAGAAACTGCATCGCGCGGGGACCCCACGGACCGATTGTCTCTACGGCAAATGGAACAAATATATAGTCTCCTTTCAAAGACTCATATTTACGCCATTTACCCGATTCAGCCGCCTCTGATGCCGCCCCGGCCCTTATCGAAGTACCCTTGATATGAGAGGCCGCTAATGTATCGACGCAAGTTGCGTCCCACACAAGAGCTTTGCCTCTCTCCCAAGGGACTAAAGTCAAGCCGTCGGGTCTCTTACCATCTTCCCTAAATATTCCACAAGGCTCTAAAACCGATGGAATATTTATGGAAACAAGAGCCCTTCGGATGACCTCATTCAAGGAACCGTGACGAGACAGTCTGCCGGCACTTTTTTGGCATGAAAGTCCGTGGAGGCCTAACTCGTTGACGTCGCTGCCACAAGGACATCGATGTGGTTGACAAATCGATGCTCCCAATCGTATTCCTACAGCTATACGTAAACTTTCGTTATCTAGTAATGTACCAAGGTTACTTGATGGTAAAGCATGTAGCCAGTAACTTGATTCCTTTGTCGAAACACCTAGAAAGCGGGCGCGGTCTCTGTCACAGTGAAAATTGTTCAGTAAGCATTTTTGCACATTCTGAACCAACGGGATATCCCACTGTTTTTGTGAGTTAGATTCCAGTGGAATATCCTCGCCGGGACAGAGACGTAACCATGCTTCTCTTGCCTCGTTAGCAAAGGTCAAGTCCAAGTCATTCTTAAGAATTTTACGTGACAAATCATGAACACTATGTACGGAGGCAAGGAAAGCCGGCAGCGCAATATTTGAAACCTCTCTTATACCGATTCCTCCAAATCTAACAGGTAAAGTAGCTTGAGTCCAGCTAGATGAGACTAAAGATAAATTTAGAATTTTTTCCAAAGCTATTTTGAGATTAAGGTCAATTTGTTTTAAAAAATCAGAACATTTCCATGCTGGACTCGAGCGTAGTAAATAAGTAAATTTAGGAACAAGAACGCAATATTTTAAAATAGTAAGCGCTATATGAGAATTTAGCATATACAGTTTATTAACATGCTCTAAAAATTGATCAAATTTTACTTTCAAAAGAGGTTTCATACTCTCTATAAATAACGGCGCACCAAGGAGGTAAAGAGAATCCGCCTCAGTTACTTTAATGCCAGGAGATATATTGTTAAAATTTTGAAACAAACTGTGTCTATGAGAAGACAAACGGTCAGGAATGAAAAGTTCACATTTAGTATTATTTAATTCAAGGCCAATGTTTTTAAAATTTTGAATAATTTTTTGAAGGTCATTTTGCACGTCATCTGGCTTTCCTCCTAGGGTTCCGTCATCTAGGTACCAAACATTGAGTTTGGATTTCAACTTTGAAATAATCGGTTGAATTCCCAAACTAAACAATGCTGGGCCCAGTGGATCACCCTGCTGAACTCCGACGGCTGAGTCAATTAAATGATTTTCGTAAAATAAATTAGAGTTTTGACTGTAACATTGCCAAACGTAATGGTAAATTTCCGGGGTATGTTTCGCAACCTCCTTCAGCAGGGTTGATCTGTCGAGGAGTTAAAGGCATTCCTAAGGTCAACTTTCAAGAGAACATCTGTTTGACAATTCGTTAAAAAAGTACGCACTGAATGTACAGCTGCCTCACAACCTCCTCTGCTACCGAAGCCTAACTGAATAGGCTGAAATTTTGACTTTAGATCGGAGGTTATGTGCCTACATGCTAATTTAGAAGTTAAACGTCTAAAAGTGGAACCAACAGCTATAGGGCGGATACCATTATCTTTTTTAAAGGCAAATAACCTTGCTCCATATATGGTTTTAACAAAATTTGGATTTACATTGCCAGAAAGCATAAAATTACTTAATTTTGTTATGTCGCCCAAAAGAATTCGGCCGGCGTCACCGGCGGACGCGCTTACAAGATCTTTCAGATGTTGAGGCGTAATTCCGTCAATGCCGCCGGCAGAGCCATTTGAGAAAGACATAATTGCCTCTAAAGTATCTTTTTCTGAAACTTGTAATGGCTGATAAGAAGGATCAGGAGGCGACGGTAGAAGCAAGGAGGAATTGGCCTTAGGATGCTTCTGATGTAAGCTTTAAACATTGTATATTCAAACATTCATATTCATCACATTTATGTGATGAATATGAATGTTTGGTATTATGACAGGAAAATAAGTAAATAAATAAATATCTTCACGCAATTCCCTATACAGGGGTAGACAGAGGTCTAGTTTTGACAATTAAGTCCCTTTAACCCACCTTCCATCGAAGATATTTTTGGGACGTGAGAAGAGACTCACGTAATTGTCGGTTACTCTGGAAAATCACTGCATCAACAGTTAATCAGCTTCCCTTTAATGTGGTTGAGGAGGGCGATAGCTGACACATACGTTATGCTTGAGGATAGTAGGAATCTTTGACATTTTTGTTCTTCCTGTCTTAATAATTTTGAATATGCTTTGATCTTCCATGAAACTATTCTTTGCTTCTTTCAAAAAAGGTTTTGTCAATGTAAAATGTAACAGAATAAAGATGAAAAAGAGGACAATAAGGGTTTTGTTTCGCCAATGTTTTCTCCATCAGAGTAAACCCATTACGTACAATTGGTAATAAGACACAATAATCATTTGCACACATATTTCCAATATTGGGATATTTATATAGAGATCTAGAGAATTAATTCCCTTTGGGTCAAAGGGAATTAATTCTCTAGATCTCTATCTAAATATCCTTTAACCGAAGTATGTTTGGGACAACATGGTGGTGAGCCTATCGTCGTCTAAATATCTAATGGTTTTATATAATTACATAGATATATAATTACGTAAATAAAAATTTAATAGAATTAAAAACTTCATATTCATCACACAACTATTTTCCCTTAGTATGATTCGAACCCGCATCTGTAATTTCGGAGGTAGAGTCATTACCAACACGGGTATCGGGTCGTCATGCACCGGAAGTAGATTTAAAAGTAGTTATGGATAAAAGTAGACTTAAATTATCACACAATTCTCCTTCATTAGTATTTTTGTTTAACATACACAAAACAAAAAAGTCAAAACAATGTTTGTAACATATATTAAACAGCATCCCGCTCAAACAGCTCTTTATTGTATCTATTACCTTAAAGATCTATTATGTGAAGAGAGGTTTACTTACAGCATTAAAAGGAAAAGTCCTAAAGGTGGATAATAAATTCAAGGAAGATTCGGTAAACATGCGAGCTCTAGACCGCTTTTCGAAACAGCTTTTGAGCTGTCATCTTTAACTATGAAATGAACATGATCGAACTTTACATTCTTATTGCATTTGTTTTAGACTATTTCAAAAATAAAAAATGAATATCTTCACGCATTTTCATATTTAGGGTAAAAAGAATTTTAGAAAATTAAGCTCTTTCTACTCACTTTGTGTTTAAGCCAACAGTAAAATACAATTAAATAGATTTCTATTTACATAGATATATTATTTATTTATATTATATAGATTATTTATTTATATAGATATTTTTTATATCTTCATACTTTTTTCTTTCTTCATACAGATTTCCATAAAGGCGGCGACGTGCTCACCACCTGTCACGTTGTCCCGAAAATATCTTCGGTGGAAGGTGGGTCAAAGGGACTTAATTGTCTAGACTTGACCTCTGTCTACCCCTGTATTGGGAATTGCGTGAAGACAGATGTCCAGACAGTTAAGTCCTCTAGGACCCACTTTTCATCGAAGCCTGTTTAGGACAACTGAATAGTGGAGAGCCTATTGACGTCAGACATAAGGCACAATGCAATACAGTCTATACAATATACTAACTTATTACATTATAAGGGCTGAGTTAAGAGACCCGAGTTCGATCCCCAGGTGGCAGGCTTGTGCCAAAGGTTTTTTCAAAAATGTAAGTACGAATTATATCATTGGCTTTGACATAAAGACGACGACGGTGTCACCACCAGTCACGTTGTCCTAAAAAAATGTCTAAGGTGGAAGGTGAGTCAAAAGGGCTTAATTGCCTAGGCCTCTGTCTACCGGTGTTTCGGGAATGGCGTGAAAATATTTTTTATAACCATCAAATTTTAATAGTATTTTCATCACCTACTTATTTACCTGTAATGTTTGAAGTTTTTGTCGTTGAGGAAAAGTAAAAAGACGTGTGTTATAGCCGCTACACTTGCTACTAACGCAGTTACCACCCACTAGGACACCGAGTCAAATAACATTAAAAAACCACATACTCCCGCAACAGTGAGCTAAAAAATTTTCAAATATTTATTCCGCATTAACGTTGTCAGTGTGAAAATTTTAAAAACATTTCAAAAGCTCATATTTTACAAATGGGAATTATTCGCTTATAATTTCATCAAAAATCCTTAACCTAATTTGTTCTCGTACTTTAAAGGGTACATAATTTTTAGTCTCTATATTTGTGTTTTTTTTACTCAACTACTATGAGATATAGTATGCCATCAGGTAGGTATGTAGCGATAAAATTGCTTCTTTTAACTATAACCTTTTTCATCGTGATAATAGAATTAAAACCGATACATTAAATAAAATGTGGTATATTATATTTCTTAGCATTCCATATTTCTGAGTGTGTGTTATATTATGGAGCATAAATAATTTTCTCAAAGGGTGGATTACCTATACTTGATACTATTAATCAATAATTTGTGATTTTTTCCGGTTACTTTGACATTAGAGCAATGTATATGATGTGCGTGATTACTATGTCGAAAAATACCAGACAAAAATTCTGCACAGCGGTGAAAGGCACATGAGGGTAATTCGTGAGCCTTAAGTACGTGATCCGAATGGAATGGATCCCTTACTGAGTCGAAATATTTCATTTCAATTTTGGTCACTTCATTTGTCTGAGTGAGAGATAAGCTGGGTGTTAATATTCATCATGACTATCTCTCATTATCAATACAAGGGCCTGTAAAAAGGTTAGAAGAGCCCCATGTCCTGCAACTGCATTGACAGAACATAGGCCTCTTCCAAAAGATAACCATCCCGTAACTAAGCAAATTACGAAGCTTTAATCCAAAAAAGGATTAAACGTAGAGATTAGACACAATTAATATTTCATCTTATTCGTTACTATAAATCTCAATAAACGCAGCAAATGGCTTTTATATTCACAACGCTTTTAATTGCCGCTCACTTTCAAAGTCAAAGTCGAAGCCGTTATTAACGAAGTTACACAACCGCCCTTCGCCGCAAACGATATTTCTCACTAATTCATTATTTGCAGTATGGATGACGTTAAGTTACTTTGTAGCAATTCTTTTAGGAATATTTGAATTTAATATTTGAATTTTTACCTAAAACATTAAGAAAGACTTTTTATTAAATTTCTTAGGGACTAGACGTTTACGATCTGTGTGGATATATATAACAAGCTAAAGTTTACTATTATCTTTTTGTTTATATTAAGTATATGCAGCACACTATCAAAACCGTTGACATCAACACCTAAGCTTCCTTCGCTGCCTATACTTGAGTGATCATTGTACGTCCCTAATGTGAATCGTTATGAGCGATGCGTAACACTCGCGAACCGCAAAGCTCGAACGAACTTACTGACCTAAGCGCTTTGCGATACACATTGTTACGAAGAATAAAAGCTTGTTAGTGTTAAAAGGAAAGGATTTTTTTTATATTATTACTGCGCTTACTTTACTGCCTGAAAGTGCACTTATGTATCTCTCATATGGGAGGGTTTTGCTGTAATCGTCACGTTGGGCAAACGGATTGGCGATTGCTGTACCAAGCACCTTGCCCTGTTGACACTGCAGCCTGTCACCTGTCCGTGTAATTTTTTCCTGGTATTTTTTTAAGATCAGGAAATTATCAAGTCTGCTTGCTAAACGATTCGCACTAATTCTCGAGAACAGTTCTAAGACGCGGTTCTGAAACGCTATGGGTATTCATGGCATAATATCTATAGATATTTATTTCCTTTCTAGAAAAACAAGCCAGTCATAATTAATAAATAGCCAGTCATAGTCAACCCAATCAGGCTCTGTAGGACTACCAGTTCAGAGTTTTTTTGCATCTGCAGAAGCTCTGCTATAACTTCGTCCTAATGTGAATCGTTATGAGCGATGCGTAACACTCGCGAACCGCAAAGCTCGAACGAACTTACTGACCTAAGCGCTTTGCGATACACATTGTTACGAAGAATGAAAGCTTGTTAGTGTTAAAAGGAAAGGATTTTTTAAAATTATTACTGCGCTTACTTTACTGCCTGAAAGTGCACATATGTATCTCTCATATGGGAGGGTTTTGCTGTAATCGTCACGATGGGCAAACGGATTGGCGATTGCTGTACCAAGCACCTTGCCCTGTTGACTCTGCAGCCTGTCACCTGTCCGTGTAATTTTTTCCTGGCATTTTTTTAAGATCAGGAAATTATCAAGTCTGCTTGCTAAGCGATTCGCACTAATTCTCGAGAACAGTTCTAAGACGCGGTTCTGAAACGCTATGGGTATTCATGGCATAATGTCTATAGATATTTATTCCCTTTCTAGAAGAACAAGCCAGTGATATTTAATAAAAAGCCAGTCATAGTCAGCCTAATCAGGCTCTGTAGGACTACCAGTTCAGAGTTTTTTTGCATCTGCAGAAGCTCTGCTATAACTTCGTCCTAACCCGGCGCCTTACCGTTTTTAAACTGTTTGACAGCCAAGAAGTCCAGAAAATCGTCGAAAAAGGGTTGGATAAATTTAGCAATTGGATCACTACTTAAATACAAGAAAACATTTTTCTTCATTGACCCTGGAATCCAATCCGGGACCACAGAGCTGGCGACCTCATGAATACCGGCACGCCTCTCGTCCACGGAGGTCGTCAAACTAGTAAGATCAGAGTTTGGTTACAGCGACATAGACGTTGTATTTGTGGTCTAATTATCACGCGTTTTTCTCAGTTGCCTCTTATGACACCCACAGGGACTTAAGAAGTGGATATTATTCCTTTACTGACGCCACACGGCAGAGATTAAAAATAAAAAATAGTTTTAAGTAATTTGACGATTTTTCAATACTGTGGTTGAAAGAAATGGAGACAATTTTTCAAACAACAAACGTCTGGCTTCGTTTAAAATTATAAAAAGTAAAGGCAAATAAATGTAGGTCATGAAATTAGGCTATAGTTTCATTTAAACTGTTACATATACATGAAAAAAAGTTCAAAAAATATTTCTGCATAAGTAAAATAAGATGTAAAAATATATGTAATACAATTTTTTTTTCTTACCCGTTTCAATAAGTGACAGTAAATACACATGGCCAGCTACCTTATCTTTTTATTTGTATTTTCACTATATTTTTTTATTTATTTATTTGTACATGTAAATATAGCCGAGCGATTGGGTGATCGGAATTCGAGTCAAGAGACCCGAGTACGATATCCTGGTGGCAGACTCGTACCAATGGCTTGTTTCAAAAAACTTTTGTTCAATTTATATATTGTTGGATTGGACATAAATACCACCATCTGTCACGTTGTCCGAAAAATGTCTTCCGTGGACCGTGAGTCGAAGAACTTAATTGTCTAGACCTCTATCTAGTTCAGAATTCGAATAGAAACGCGTCTTTTAATAATATATGCTTTATAGCAGTGTGTCTCTTTCTGACGCTAAGCGAATAAGCTGTTATGTAGACCTTTTACTTGTAAGACGTCGTACAGTATTACGTAGACATATTCTAATTACTAAGTTATAACGATAACAATTTAACAACAGTTTCGCAAACGCGTACTGCGCATTAATGGGTACTGACTAATGATGTTATAATGTTTAATAAAATCTAATCCGCCGTCGCTGTATTTGTGTCCTAGCCAGTGATATACATCCTACAGTAGCTTTTGAAAAAATCTATGTTACGTGCCTACTTTCTGACTCACCACAAGTTCTGCGAAAATGAAGACCAAAAGGAAGTAAATTGCTACTATGGGCAGTGACACTTGAAATTCAAATTACACTTTAGAGATACGTTGGGACCCCACATGATGAAAGATGAGATGAAGTACGTCTTTTCCCGTGTACACTAGCTTTTATACGTTTTTGAGGGTGATTACAATTGCTGTTTGGAACCAAGGTCTGGTCTCCTAGCCCAGGTCTCTAAGGCAGAAAAGGGGTTTAATATATAAAGCTATAATATATATAGCTGTTTTTAAATATATAATTCTCATAGTTTACTCAGAATGTCAATTGTAAAATAATAAGAAATATTTTTGAGTTAATTGTCGCAATATGAGTTTCCGTAACCTGAAATAAATTATTTTATTTATTATTTATATAAAACAGCCTATCAAAATGAAATGAATTCGAGGCAAGAGACCCAAGTTCGATCACCAAGGCTTCTACCATATCGTTTTTTCAAAAACTTATGTACGATTTATATCGTTGGTTTGGACATAAAAACGGCGACGGGCTCACCACTTGTCACGTTGTTCCGAAAATATCTTCGGTGGAAGGTGGATCGAAGGGACTTAATTGTCTAGACTAGACATCTGTCTACCCCTGTATTGGGAATAGCGTGAAGATATTAATATATTTGTAGTCTTAATATTAATAAATTCTTTCACGTTGAGCGAATGAGTTGGGCACGTTGAGCGAATGAGTGAAGACCGAATGGTGAAGAAAATATATAGCGCGAAAGTTAATATTAAAAGGTTTCGAGGTAGACCGAGACTAACTTTCGAAGACCATGTGAGCAAATTGCTCGAAGAGAGGAGGGTCAAGAGTACTCGGATACCTAGACGTGCATGTATGAAGAAGATGATGAATATGAAAGAAGCGAAAGAAGTATGTAGGGATCGTGACACTTGGCGATCTGTTCTCTCTGGCTACCCCGTCAGGGATTGTGCGTGAAGATAAATAAAATAATAATAAATATTTCTGTTTTTCTGTCTGTTGGAATATGTTTTGATCGTCTATGGGAATATACTCTGCTTTCTTTATTAAGGCTTGTAATGTAATAAAAAAGCACAACAGAGATTTTCTTTTTTAACTACGGAGTTTATTTCGCCAATTTCTTCTCCATCAGAGGAAACTCATTACATAGCGGTGAAAGATTTAAAAATAATAAATTTTTACATATGCAATTTGTACTGTTATTTACATTTATCATCTTTTTTTCTAATCAACTGTTCTATTCTTGAATTCTAATCAATTGTTCTATTTTTGATTTCGTCAAAAGTTTTCTCATAAAATCCTTCAACCTGTTTTATTTTTAGATAAGATTACATTTGTTTTGTTTGTATTATTTATTTTATTAGATTCTCTTGTAGAACTTTATAAACAGAAATTACTGTTCGGCTTCATATATTTTTAAGTCTTCAGTGTTTGTAATATTTACGATTGCCGAGCGCTTGGTTGATAGGAATTCGAGTTGAGAAACCCGAGTTCGATACCCAGGTGGTAGGCTCGTACCAATGTGCTTTTCTTACATACGATTTATATCGTTGGCTTGGATATAAAGATGGCGACAGTCTCGCTACCAGTCACCTTATCATAAAAAAAATGTCTTCGCAAAAAGGTAGGTCACAAAGCCATAATATCCTGGACCCCAGTCTAACCCAATATCAGGAATAGTGTGAAGATATTTTTAATGTCTGTTAAATGTCCTCGAAATTTTTCCATGAGTAAACATTACTAAGATCCAAAAGAATATTCAGAAATACTTTAAAAATAGTACAATGTGGCGTTAGGTGACATACAAATTGTACGTAATAGAATGGCGTGGAACTAAAATATAAAACAGCGTATAGATGAAGCGTTCCGCGCACAAAGTCACTCATCTAAGATTAGGCTGAAGATCAAGTGGGCTATTATGTAAATTTGAAACACTTTCTTAGAACGTTGGAGTATCGTGTGAGGCCTTCTAAAAAAAAAGAATAATGAATGGAACATTTTCTGCTTTATCCGCTACATAAAAAAGAGAGAATAAAAAAGTAATTTATTTTGACTTATCTATATAAGTAAATATCCACCAAATCGGATAATTCTTTATATACGAACTCGGGCCTCTCGGCTCGAATACCGATCACCCAACCTATCGTGACTATTAAAATATAATAAATATCTGCCCGTCAGGTCCCCTGATTCTTAGCCAGAGAGAACAGATCGCCACCGTATAAGACGAGGTAACCTTGGCAGTAGTCTAAGATGCCAGTTGTCTGGTATTGCTATTGCCATTCAAAATGCCGTATTGCAATTATCGCAAATCATTTTTGTTCCCTCCTCTCCATTCGTTTTTGGAGAAACCAATGTCCCGTAGTTTTTTTCTTAATACTTTATTTACAGAAACAAAAATTATGTTAATTAATAACTAAAAACTACAATAATCGTACAGCCCTACTCATCGTGACATGGTACCTAGAACGCTGACTGCATTTCCGCGTTGGATGCCCAGACTTCTTCAAGCAATCATCCCTTCTTGAAGCCATCTTGGCACCAACGGCTACGATCAGCCGCGGATACAATTCCTTTAGAACATCTGACTACAGGAAAATCCTTGTTGATTTCAATGGTTGACAATGGAGAAATAACAATTCTAATAGTAAATTCCATACAAGATTGTTCTACGGCCTGCTATAAAATTCTAAAATAAAGTTAGACCATTACTGGAGTAAAATGGATACGTTTAAATTTTTAGTTTTTATATGCTTGAACGATATTCCATATTACAGTTTCAATTTCGTTTTATGCTGCACGGCTTAAAAATGTTAAATATTTGATCAAAGTTCATTTATTAAAATACGCATATCAAATACTTGATTGCAAATAGTAGAGTATCAAAGCAAAATTTTTATGGTGTGTGTAAATATTATTTTTGAATAAAAGTGCTATTTGAGTGCTTTGTATAAAAAAATTGTAAATTTTTTAATGCAATAAATACTAATTACTGATAGCTGAGTAAGATAACCTCCATGGACAAGTGATGTTCACATCGGCTTTTATGGTGTCGGTAGCTCTGTGTTCCTTAATTCGATTCCCGGACAGGTCAAGGTAGAAGAAACTTTTTCTATATTTTCTACGGTATTTCTGGTACATTTTTATATCCAAGGCATCTTAAGTTACTTACGTTGGGATCAATATACGTGATGCTGTCCCTATCCATTAGTTTTTTATTTTATTCTAAAAAAAGTAGGTCGGTCGAAACTTCAGAATGGGAACATGTCATATCTGGACCTCTATCTAGCACTTTGAACGCTACGCTATGCATAGACTACTGCCCAAATTGGTGCCATATAGGTCAGCAAGGAAGGCAGAGTTTGTGATGTTGTGGGTGCACATGCCTATGTGCCTGCCATGCCTATGCCGTCGCCTGACGGTACTCACTCATAAAAGGTGAATCGATAGCTCGTTTGCTTTTGTTCCCCCAAAAGAAATAATAATACTAAATAGAAGTAATCTTTTATTTATAATTTTGTTGTTTAAGAAAAAAATCTTCACGCAATTCCCAATACAGGGGTAGACAGAGGTCTAGTCTAGACAATTAAGTCCCTTCGACCCGCCTTCCACCGAAGATATTTTCGGGACGGATAAGTTTTAAAGAGTTACAATACTGAAAAGTTAAAGAGTGAATATTAGTAGCTTTTTACAACAAGCGCGTAATTTTTAACACAGGCAAAATGAGGCGTTTAATTGATTTGTTTACGGTAATTAATATTACCAGGGGTTCAAAGCAGCAATAAAATTATACTAGAATTGTTATTTTTGTGCCAAGACAATTAAATAAATGAAAAATGAATTTGTTCTATTTACCATATCATTACAGCGTAAGAATATACCACCCACTTTCTTCCTATAGGTGTTGTCGTAAGGTGCTTAGGGCGAAGCCTCGAAGATTCAATTGGTTACTGACAGGTGGCTGGATGTCCTCGTAAAATATCTGAACAATATTTGGTGAAACAGCGACTATGGTGCAAGGTTCTGTGACTATCAATCATTATCAATTCTGGCATTTATGGCAAATATAAAAAATAATTGATTTATTTTATATATTATGTATTTATTTATTGATGAAAGACGAAACGTTACAGCGGTATTGACTCAGAAGTCATCATACAAATTGAAGATCAAGTTTTAGCTTAGAAGACTTTTCGCTGGTCAAAACTAGTATAAACAATGGTTACATCTACTATTTGATTGATTTTAATGATAACTAGAAAAATCGCAGACACTAAAAACAATTATTTCTTTGAATTAATGCTCTATTAATCTGAGGTAATATTGCCTAAATTAATAGTGTCCTCAATAAGAAAGAACTTTCCGCATTACGAGATCATATTGTCGTCTTCTATATAGAATTAAACGCTTTTGTAAACAATATGAATATAATGTACAGAGCAAAAGATTATATTTCATCCCGTTATTTGAAGTTATATGATCTATATCAGGGAAGCAATAACATCTATGCTTCTTCGAAATTTATGAATGCTTTTCGATAAATATGATACGACGTTTGCGAAAGATAATGTTATTGGGAAGATACTAGATTTCTTTTAAGGAAATCATAGTGAGATGTAATTAATTGGTGAATTGTGTTGATATGTATATAATATTAAATCGAAAAACTATTATGTCCATGTAAATTTATAAAAATAAATAAATAAATAAATATCTTCACGCAATTCCCAATACAGGGGTAGACAGAGGTCAAGTCTAGACAATTAAGTCCCTTTGACCCACCTTCCACCGAAGATATTTTCGGGACAAAGTGACAGGAGGTGAGCCCGTCGCCGCCTTTATGTCCAAGCCAACGATGAAATGCGTACATAAGTTTTTGAAAAACTCATTGGTACTGCCACCTGGGGATCGAACTCGGGTCTCTCGACTCGAAATTCCGACCACCCTACAACTCGGCTATCGTGACTACTGTGTATGTAAATTTATTTATAACTAATTACCAATAAAGTGATTACAAAGGTTTATGTGAAAAAATAAGTGATTGTGCTTTGAATAATTATAGCTGCTTAAACAATAAAACTTCATTCGCAGTATTTAGTAAAATATATAAAAAAAAAAAAAACAAAATGTTCATATAAAGACCAATGGTTCTGGTCTACCTTCCCAATTCATTGACGCAAACATAAAAAATAAACATTTTCTCAATGTCCCTGGAAGGAGTGATGTCTCTATTTTCACTTTCCTTGAATTTCATCGCATATGAGGTGAAAAAAGTGAGGTGGTTAGGATAATAATTGTTTGCAGTCTAGCGCTGTCGATTGTGATGGCATTTCTATAGATATGCTGAAGTTGTTACCCTCAGGCAGTGTTACTGTAATAACATCTATAATAAACAAGCCGTTTGAAACGAAGACCGTTTCAGATTTTTGGCTAAAGGCAATTGTGAAGCCGATACCCAAAAAAAGTATGTCTGTTATCTGTTGATATGTCTGAATTGCGGCCAATACGAATTTTACCTTGCCTCTCAAAAGCAATAGAAAAAGAATTTAAAAAAAAAAACAAAATACATGATCCTAGGGACACCTACCCAAATCCAAAAGGTTAGTAGTGGATTTCCCGCTGAAGTACTTAAAAATGAGACAGTAGTACGCATCGCTGAAGCAAGAAGTTTAGAGATTGTCATGGATGAGAAACTGCGATTTGAAAAGCTCATAAGAGACATTTCACGCAATAATTTTTATAATAGGCTGAAGTTATTGTATAAGATTAGTAATTTTTTAAGTGAATCCATACGTGTTCAGCTTTGCGAATCACTCGTTCTCTCCAAATTTAACTACGCAGACGCACTTATAGGTCCACGATTATTAGCACGTACTCAAAGGGGGAATACAACGGGTGCAAAATGCCTATGCACGCTTTAGTTTTAATATACCGCCTTGTACACACGACACCATTTCTCCATAATGCAAATGTATTAAAGATGGATTATCGCAGCCGACTTCACTACCCTTTTGCTTGGTGTAGTCAAAAATAAAAAGCCTATATACCTCTACAATAAGCTTACTTAGTCTAAAGATCAAAATAATAAATACAATATAAACTAATATGTCCTCTTCACCGTACAGCAGCGTCCAGCGGTAGCTTTAAGTACAATGCTACGAAGTGTTGGAATAATCTACCGCCTCCATTACGTGATTTCAAGTCCGTTACTACTTTTAAGATTAAGTTTAAATGTCTAATGTTATACTGCGCAAATAAGTACTGTATAATAAAGAACAACCGCATTGCAACAGTTAAAGATAATAATAAGTATACTGAAGGGAATTGTTGAAGCAGCCTTTAATTTTTTTTTACTATATTTCATATTATTTAACTTTAACTTCATAACATTTAATTGGTCGTGACATCATCAATATATATAGCAATAGAAATAACTTTGAAACTTTATTAAAAATCGAAATAAAAATATATCGATCGTCACCTTTTAATCTTACACAATTTCGTAATGAAGTTCCTTTAAAGGAGAAGAAATAGGCCTAAAAAAATTTCTCTTTTTTTACATACTAGATTCTCCCCGTGATTTCGCGCAATGAAAAGATTCCTAAGTCTTATTAAAGTAAGCGGTATCTAGGTTACTGTGATACAACTTATCAAAAACCGTCAAAAAATATCTTTTTACTGGCTAAAAAGAAGCGTAATATTACAAGTTTAAACTTTCTCCGAGACAATTTTTTTACTTTCAATATATTCGCCACTTTTACCCATTCTGCAATACGTGTAATAATAATGCGGTAATGCGTATGCCACCTGCTCGTTTGCCTCCCCTTTCTATAAAAAAATCTGAAGTGACTGAATAACAAAAGAACTTTCACAGAAACTTTCGCATAGCAACTTAAACAGTAAACTCCTTTGTCAATTCGTATACGTCATAAGGCAAATATAGGAATACCTTCTCAGGAGATCAAATGTTTTTGAAGTTATGAAAAAAAAGTAATCTTCAGGCCATTCCCAATACTGGGATAAATACAGGCCTTTAAGTCCTTTTGACCCTCCTTTTACTGAAGAGATTTTATTAGGGTAATGTGACAGGTGGTTAGCTTTACGCCATCTTTATGCATAAATCGTATATAAGTGTTTAAAAAACCTTTTAGTATGTCTACCACCTGGGGATCGAAATCTGGTCTCCTGTCTCGAATACAATTCAATTTAAAAAAAAGTCACGATAGCCGAGTGGTTGGGTGGTCGCTGTCACGCTGTCCCGAAAATATCTTCGGTGGAAGGTGGGTCGAAGGGACTTAATTATCTAGACAAGACCTCTGTCTACCCTTGTATTGGGAATTGCGTGATGATTTTTTTTATTTTTTTACTGTCTCGAATTCCGATCTTCTAACCACACGACTACCGTTACTGTTAAAGTTAGGGCATTTAATACACAGACATGCATTTTACGTGACATATAAATAATGAAGCTTTACCTAGACTTGATTATACTGTCACCTAGTATAAATTATATCATAGTGGTGAAGAGGAAATTCAGAATTACTTTGCCGAAACTAAGCACGAAATATTAATTACCCACTGTCAAGTCGCCCACAACATTAGGTAAACTCGTGGCCAGTATATATTGCATTCTATTACTCCTAGAATATACATTTACATTCTAGCATGCGGTATAAATGCATAATGTCTCCTACTTGTTAATAACCTACGAATACGAGTGACGCAAACAGGCTTCAGTCGGTCCAGGCTTCGTTTCCCGGAAGGGTTAAAATGGAGAACCCATATTTTTTCCACTTTCTCGGGTGTAGGTGTATGTGGTGTATTCGTTGTTTCTGGTTCCATTACACGCGTGCTTTTGTACGCTCTTTCTGATCGTGCAATGGATGTGATGTTGCCTAAATTTATCTATATATGTATTCAAATACAAATTATATTTAAAAACTGTTGATTTCAGCTGTGTTTCCGATATCTTACTGCAATGTTTCTGAATCGTATGTTAAAACCTTTACAGTCAAAATAGAATATATAAATATACTAATGCATTATCAGAAGTTTTATGATGTCGCCTAGAAGTAGGATTTATTTGCTTATTTATTTTCAAAAGGACACCTACAGCACATACATTTTAACACTCATATACAAAAGATAACAAAAGTGTTCTGATGTATGTACCATTACACATAAAGATGACACAATAAAGTACATTTAAATACGTAACAAGTTGCCTTTGAATATTTTATTAATTTCTTTGAGTGTGTTCATCATCATCATCATCATGTTTGCATAACTAAAACTTCTGCAGTTTCAGTTATGCAAACATAAAATATCAAACAATAATAAGAATTTTATCATATCTTCACACCATTCCCAATACCGGAGTAGCAATTAAGTCGTTTCGACCCACTTTTCACAACCTGATTTTGGGACAACCTGATAGGTAGTGAACCCGTCGCCGTTCCAATGTCCAAGCCAACGATATAATTCGTACATAAGTTTTTGAAAAACCCATAGGTACGAGCTTGCCACCTGGGAATCGAACTTTTATTACACATAAAGGTCTGCGTATGAAACCGCTTTTACGGGGGAAAACTTATTAGCAGCTGCTAAAATGATTGCAGCGTCATTAACAGTAAATTTCATATAGCGCTCCAATGTAGTCTATAGAAGATTTCATTCTCCACATGGAATAACTCTCGGAAGTGAGAATAGAGGAGCGTAGCGTCCAGCAAAAGTCACAGAACTTATTTTTAAGTTTGATAGCCGAGCAGTTGGGTGGTCGAAATTCGAGTCAAGAGACTGGAATTCGATCTTTAGGTGGTTGGTTCATACAGATGGGTTTTTTAAAACTTCATTAACGACTTAATTTTCTAGACCTTAGTCTACCCCAGTATTGGTAAAGGCTTGAAGAAATTTTTGGTAATGGCGTGAAATTGTTAGTATATATAAGATAAAAGAATGTACATTCCATATTCGATAAATTAAAAAAAAAAACATCTTCACACCATTACATTACATCTTCACCCAATACAGGGTCTGGACAATTACGTCCTATAGACCCACCTTCCACTTTTTCTCGTGTATGGGTGTTTGTGCTACCTTTGCTACTAATAAGTAGCCTATTTTAAATAACCGCAAACTTAACGAGTAACAAATAGTATCCAATAGAAATCTCGCACGTAATGACACCATAAACGTGCAGCTTACTTACTATATAAACTTGATTTAATTTTAGCAAATTGAGACTATAAGTCTCAATATATACGCATATAGCGCATGTTTTAAGTAGTAACTTAGGCCACTTTTATTTTAGAATAACAATAAGGGTTCCGTATTAAGATAACCTGGGCCAAAGTCACGGGGGGCATCTACTTTCAAATGTAACAGAACGATTGCTTTGTTTATGGTTGACGATACCCATTTCACTGCGAGCCGTATGAGGCAGCTCAAAATTGGCTCAGCGTGCTATGGAAAGGGCTGTTCTCGGTGTTTATCTTCGTGATAGAATCCGCAACGAAGACACCCGCATTAGAACTAAGGTAACTATCATAGCCGTAAGGATCAGCAAGCAAACGAAAAGGTGGCTCACGTGATGGTAAGTGATTACCGCCGCTCATTAACACTAGCAATACCGTAGGCATAGCAGTTGCACTCACCAGACGAAACTCAGAAGTTTGTTACACTTCTACTTCACGCCGGTATCTATGAGGTCGTGGTACTCCCCGGTCGAGCCAGCACATTCATGCAACAACAAAAGCTGATGCGTGGCTCTACCACTGTTGGCTGGGGACCGCACGTTGTGGTAAGCTTTGGGGGAGGTCTATGATCAGCAGTGGACTCTTGATAGGCTGTAAAGAGGAAGAACAAGAAGAAGAAGACGTATTTCAGATTTTATGTTATTTAAAGACCCGATAGCCGAGCTGGTAGTAATACAGCTTTCGAAGTTAAGAGTTGCAGATTTTGATCTCGCTAGGGGCAAACATTTGTAAGATGAATACTGATGTATATTATTGTAGTTTAAATGTACATATGAATATTTATATATGTGAATATATATCTGTATGTAGACCATATACACATATAAGCTACACACATTATTAACATTCCAAGTGTAGTGTATGCAACACTGATAAAAGTAATTCCAGTATTCCACGGTAGGTTACACTCGCGTGATAATTGTACGTTCCCGTACCAGATGTAAATTGTTATGAGGCCTGCACACACTCACTAACCGCAAACCTCTACGAACGAGCTTTCAAGCCTAAGCGCTACGAGATACATACCGCTATTATTTATTATTATGGAACTAAAAATATTTCATTTATTATATATTTTCATTTAGTAAATCCTAAATTCCTCAGTTTAAAAATCACAAAAAAGCATAGTAAAAATGTAGATTTCTTTGTTAGTTATTCGTGATTTTTACAGCTGTAAAGTTATGAGCATTGAGTTAGACATTAGCTCAGAAGTCATCTACCTACAAAACCTAACAAACAGAATGACTATGTTAGCGATTCCACAGCCTAGTAAAACATAACAAAAGAGCATCGTAACGATGCAGATGGCGTTGTCATAGTAAGGTGATTCACAGCTGTAAAGTTATAAGCATTGAGTTAGATGTTCATATGACTCTTGTAAGAAGTAGCTAATGCCTCTAAGAAACATGGAAAAAATATTTAAAATTCATACACGCAGAACATGGCGCGGTGGAGGTAATAACTTCGCCATGGTGTGTCGGAGATCACGTCTTTAATTCCCTCCCAAGTCAGTAGACGGAAAGCAATCAATTGTTAATTCTGACAAGCGACATTAAAAGAAGCTAAAAAGGTCAAAAGTAGAAGATTAATTCAATAAAAATGTGCGCCTGATATTCCTAATATTCAGCGCTGATGTGTTTTTACGGGAATTCTTTTCGTAGACGTTTTACAGAGTTCGGGTGACCAAGGGCAAGAATGTATTAGGGTACGAGCTCTAGACAGTTTTAGTTCTTGCATACGTTATTATATTAGTTCAAGAAGGCATGTATGCAAACATCTAGACTGTGAAAACCTTTTCTTTTCACCAACGATCATTAGTGACTCCTTAACGTCTGACATCTGAACATCTTAACGTCCAAGCTAGCGGTACAATGACCTGAGTACAAATATCATTATATTCATTACAGAAATATTTGCCTCTAGTGGAATTCGAACCCGCAACCCTTACTTACGATAGAACGACTATCAGCTCAGCACGTCTATCGGGTCGTTATATAATAAATATTGGGCTGTCATAGTTTTCAAGCCCCAAAGATCAACTTCAATCAACAATACTAAAGTATAATGCGCTTCAAAAGAGCTCAACAGTTGCATTATTGAGTATTTGAAGGCACATGTTTTCTCGTGATGAAGAACTCTGGTTCCATAAAGAAATTACGATCGCGCAACCATTCATTTTTTTAAAGCAAAAGAAGTCAAGTTAAAAAAACGTGACAGAAAAAGACATACGTAACTAAAGAGGGCAATTTTCACATCCATGGGTAGCAAAATGACCTGCTTGTAGTAAACATTGGTTAATATATCTAATGTCTAATTGATTAATTCTCGATGATTAATTCACGAGTCCAGCATGGAAATGTTCTGATTTTTTAAAACAAATTGACCTTAATCCCAAAATAGTTTTGGAAAAAATTCTTAATTTACCTTTAGTCTCATCTAGCTGGACTCAAGCTACTTTACCTTTTAGATTTGGAGGTATCGGTATAAGAGAGGTTTCAAATATTGCGCTGCAAGCTTTCCTTGCCTCCGTACACAGTGTTCATGATTTGTCACGTAAAATTCTTAAGAATGATTTGGACTTGACCTTTGCTACTGAGGCAAGAGAAGCATGGTTACGTCTCTGTCACGGCGAGGATATTCCACTGGAACCTTACTCACAAAAACGGTGGGATATCCCGTTGGTTCAGAATGTGCAGAAATGCTTACTGAACAGTTTTCACTGTGACAGAGACCGCGCCCGCTTTCTAGGTGTTTCGACAAAGGAATCCAGTTACTGGCTACATGCTTTACCATCAAGTAACCTTGGTACATTGCTAGATAACGAAAGTTTACGTATAGCTGTAGACATACGATTGGGAGCATCGATTTGTGAACCACATCGATGTCCTTGTGGCAGCGACGTAGACGAGTTAGGCCTCCACGGACTTTCATGCCAAAAAAGTGCCGGCAGACTGTCTCGTCACGGTTCCTTGAATGAAATCATCCGAAAGGCTCTTGTTTCCATAAATATTCCGTCGGTTGTAGAGCCTTGTGGATTATTTAGGGAGGATGGTAAGAGACCCGACGGCTTGACTTTAGTCCCTTGGGAGAGAGGCAAAGCTCTTGTGTGGGAAGCAACTTGCGTCGATACATTAGCGGCCTCTCATATCAAGAGTACTTCGATAAGGGACGGGGCGGCATCAGAGGCAGCTGAATCGGGTAAATGGCGGAAATATGAGTCTTTGAAAGGAGACTATATGTTTGTTCCATTTGCCGTAGAGACAATCGGTCCGTGGGGTCCCCGCGCGATGCAGTTTCTAAAGGAATTGTATCCGCGACTTATCGTTGCCGCTGGTGACAAGAGGGCTGGTTCTTTTCACGCTCAACGGTTAAGTCTAGCCATTCAACGTGGAAATGCAGCCAGCTTTCTTGGTACCATGCCACGAGGAGTAGGGCTCTACGATTATAATAGTTTTTAGTTAATAAGTATTATAAATATTAACATAACTTTTTCTGTTAATAAAATATTACGACTCATGATCTGATCATGATGTTTCTGATCTAATGTTTCAAATCAATCCGAACGATGAACCATACCGACGAAACGTTCTATCACATGTATGTATGTCTATGTCTTGCAGTTAACTTTTATAGCAAGCATGATCCGTGTTATGACCATTGAGTTGCATAAATATTTTCATGTTTTAACAAAATTAATATCTATTATTTTATATAATTTTAATTAGTATAAATAATCCGTTAGTTACGGAACCGAAAAAAAGTTTATAAAAATAGCATCCGAACAGTGTGTCGCGATCAAAATACTAAGTGACTAAGCCGTAACGTAGACGCTTTACTTGTTAAGCTTATCGTAACACATTACGTAAATGTATACCGTAGTAAGATATCGCGATAAGTGCTACAACTTCGTAGAGGTATTATAAGCTTTTAACTCTTAACTGCGTCACTTACAATGATTTAAACAATTCTTTACGGCAATTGTAGAAGAATTCATTTTCGTATTGAAACGGTGTAGGTAACAATACTAAGTTTAACATTTATCATTTCATGGATATATATTATCTATATACCGATCTATATTCCGTCACGATAGCCGAGTGGTTGGGTGGTCGGAATTCGAGTCACGAATCCCGAGTTCGATCCCCATGTGGTAGGCTCGTACCAATGGGTTTTTCAAAAAAGACATAAAGTTGGCGACGAGCTCACCACCTGTCACGTTGTCCCGAAAATATCTCCGGTGCAAGTTGGGTCGAAGGGACTTTATTGTCTAGACTAGACCTCTGTCTACACTCTTAGGAAATGCGTGAATATATTTATATTTATTTATTTACGGATAAATAGGATGTGAGGCATCTGGTAGTTGAATCGCAAAATAGCTTTCGTGGCTTTTATTTTAAATTCTCTTTATGGAAGAAGCCTAGATGGCGACATCTAAATTTACACATACGAAGTTGGCTACTGGCAGACAATTTAGGAAACACTACAATATCGATAAACTCGAAACAAGCTGAATCAGAAGAAGGAGAAGTCCCCTGATTAAGAACTACTCCTGCAGGAAAAGTCTTACATTCCGTCAAGTTAATTAGTATCTTGACTGATGGTGAACCTATGAAACTATTAATTTAGCTCATACAATCACGTATATCCTGTATAATATGCCCACCCCTTTCTCTCGCAATAGTAAACAGCCATTCATTCGATTACAATGCTTTGAGCATGACAATTTTTGTCATTATGGTTTGTTTCATGTCCCAAATAGGCTTAGATCCAAAGGTGCATCGAAAAGACTAGGCTTGTCTAGATCTCTTCCTACCCCATTATTGGGAAAATGCATAAAGATATAAATGTAATGGTTTCCTTTCTTAATTCTTTAGGTAAATGGCTTCCTTATATAAACCTATTTATACGGAAGGAGGTCACTGTATGAGTTTCTGCATGATGCGATACTATCAATGTAAGATAGAAATTTTGAGAGATGTGCAAAGTTTACCACTAAAAAATAAACAAAAACAGTTTGCTTATTATATCTTTATATTTTTCTTAACTTTTTTCTCACTAACTTTTATGATATATATCGTTGGCTTAGACATTAAGACGACGGGTCTTAATGTCTAAGCCAACGATATATATCATACTAAAGCTTTGAAAAAACCTATTGGTTTGAAAAAGCGTACCACCCAGGGGTCGAACTCGGGTCTCTGGATTCGAATTCCGATTACCCAACCACTCGACCTCCGTGACTAAAAGATCGAGCTCTCGGCTATCGAGACTTAAGTTAGTAAATGTTTACAAACACTCTGATTAACGTAACTACATTGCCGCATGGTTACGGCCTATGAATATACCACTCTCTTTTTTTCATCACGTTCAGGAAAGACCTATGTCCTACAGTGGACTTTTACAGGAAGTTATGATGGTGATGTCGATACCTTACGAGAGGCTAACTTTCAAAAACCCTACATACGTAACAACCTATTAGTAGTTACTAGTTCACTATAGGATATATTCCAACCAATTTTTTTTTTTGCGTTTTCTATATTTTGTATTCGTTTATTTATTTAACTATGATTTACCGAGTGTACTAATAAATGCAACAGAAAACCGTCTGCAATAGACATTGATAAACAGAAATGCAAACACCATTACTTATTCGAAATGAAATCTAGCCAACAATGAATCCTTTATGTACATGAATCTATGTAATAGCACTTCCTACAACAATACAGATGAGTTCTCATCTGAAAGGAGGAACGTTACATGAATCCTTAATGTAATCTTGCGAGAGCTTTGAGGAGATTATGTTAAAGTTAAAACACCGCTTACTGTGTGTACTGCGGAAATATGTTAACGATATTGTTAAATTGCAATACGGAAGGAGATTATTTTTTCAAATTTATTGCAATGGAATAGCTTAAAAATAACGTATAATATTAATTATGATACATTATTCCACGATGTCTCATACACAACACGTTTATTTTATTAATTTCCAATATACACTATCCTTATAGGAAAAACCCAATGCGATCACTTAATCCAGATATTACCTGACTAGGTATATATCTATATATACCTCATAAGTTAGGTCATAAATTCTTTCACATGTTTAACCTAAAATAATTAAAACAAGTTTATTCATTATGTAACTATTTATATACCAAAATTAACTGAACAAAACATAGATTCTTATGACACTAAATTTTATTCAAAATGACCTCCGTGATTTTGAATACAGGCTTTCAATCTGTGCGGCCAGTCGTCTATCGCAGCACGAACGAGGTCCATGTCAATATCGGCGGCTGTCTTAATCAAGGATGTCTTGAGTGACTCCAAATTGGGATGAGGCTTTGAGCACGCCTTTTCCTCTAAGTGTTGCCATATCTTGTAATCTAACGGATTCAAATCTGGACTGGAGGGGGGCCAGTCTTCGTGCCCTTCGTGCCCGATGAAGTCGATTTCACGCGCCGCCAGCCAGTCTTGTGTGCTCTTTGCTATATGAGCTGGCGCCGAATCTTGTTGGAATACCCAGTGCCTGTTATTGAACATGGTATGAGAAACAGGTTCCACAAGGTTCGTCAGGACTGTATTTTGATACACAACTGCATTCTTTTTTACACCTTTCTCGCAAAAATGTACCTCTGTTAAGCCCCAATAAGAAACTCCCAACCATACCATGAGCGAGGATGGAAAATGACCTCGTTGGACATGCGGAATACGGTTGCTTGCTTCTTCACTACTGTGTGCGTACACCTTATCATTTTGTTTGTTATAGCTCTCTTCTACGGTAAAAAAAATTTTCATCCGAAAAAGATTTTCCCGATATTTTTTTCCCGCGTACCGCTTAAACAAAGCTCGGCACATCTTCAGTCTCAGGTGCATTAGACGAGCATTCAAACAATGTCCTGTTTTTCTTCGATATGCCCGAAGCCCTAAGTCTTCATTTAACACCCTTTTTACCGTGGTTCTGCTTAATCCCATCTGAAGGGCCAACAGTTTCTGCTTACGTTTGGGATTTCTTTGAATTCGAGCCTTCACAGCTTTTATCACTGCTGGAGTCCTAACAGACCGAGGGCGACCACTTCTTGACCTGTCATCTACACTAGAGTCTTCATTGTATCGTTTGATGGTACGATAAACGAATCCTTTGGTTATATTCAAATTTTTCAGTATGTCAAAAACTTGAATTGGCGTGTAACCGCAATATATATATATATATATATATATATATATATATATATATATATATATATATATATATATATATATATATATATATATATATATATATATATATATATATATATATATATATATATATATATATATATATACATATATATATATATATATATATATATATATATATATATATATATATATATATATACATACATATACATATACCGGCTTCCCTAGCTATTACTGTCCTATCCATTGCCCTCCTGGACGGTAATATCCTACCTTTCCTAATTCCCGCCCTAACTTACCAATCTTCCTTTTCACACAACCTATCCTTTATCCTTTCCTTTCCTTATTCATAATCCGTCCGCCAATCCAACGTCTGCCGCGCGGATGGATGCATGCCTAGGCGCAAGCCTAGTCGCTAGCGTGCCACACTGCCCTGGGACCGGGCGACCCAGAATTAGGCTAGCCTTACCTTGGCATGCGGGGCTCTGCTGGGGTGGATAAACCTTTCCCTTTCTATTCGTGGGAACGCAATGGAGAATAATAAAAATAGTTTTATTATCCAACATGGTGGCGATGTGATTCGCCACCCATCACGTCTTGTTTCTCGCGGAGGCGAAAAACGGCCCATGGAGAGCCGCTTCCCTACGTTGAACGTAAGAGTTGGAATTGATGATAAGGTAGATGAAGTATGTCAGATGATGAATGAACGATGTATAGATATCCTGTGCGTGAACGAAACCAAAAGGAAAGGATGTGACACCACGGTTCATGGTCCTTACACGGTGTACTGGTCGGGAGTCCCCCAAACCAGCCGAGGCTGTCAAGGAGTTGGTGTGATTCTTTCCTCTCGTATAGTTGAATGTGTGATGGAGCATGAATGTGTAAGCCCAAGTATCCTCTGGATTAGGTTAAAAGTTGAACTCACTCGCTTGTTTATCCTTGGGGTCTATGCACCGATGGATCTGCGCGAAGGTGGGTCATTAAAAGCCCAACAACAGAGAGAGAGGAATTGAGGTCTTGAATAGATGCGGAGAAAATGAACGGATTGTAAGGTTAGGGGACTTTAATGGGTGGGTTGGAGTGAAGCGTGATGGGTACGAAGGAGTACTGGGTACGTTTGGGGACGAGGGAGATATGAAAATGTGAAAAGCCTGTTGAAAGTATGCTTGGAATGAAATCTGTGCGTGACCAACAACAATGTTTGATTACAAAAAGATCCATTTGTATACAAGACATGAGGACATGAGGGTGAGTCTAGAAATATGATGAAGAAAGTGCTAGACACTCGGGCATACCGCGGTGTAGGCCTTGACTCAGACCACTTTCTGGCCATAGCACGAATGCATGGCCTCTTTAAACGGTGGCGACACCGAGGAGCCGAGCCTACGAGTATTTTGGACAGAATAAAAGTGGAAAATCTTCAAGAAAAAGAAAAGAAAGAAGAGAATGTAGAGAAACAGAAAGAAAATTTTAAAGGCATAGAAGAGATAGGTGTGATTGAAGATTTGTGGGAGACATTTAAGAAAGGGGTGAAATGTAAATGTTTTTGCATTGAGGTATGCGGGGTAGCTAAAAGAAGGAAAGGAAGAAAGAACTATAATATGTGGATGGATAAAGATGTACAAAGGTCAGTGCAAGAAAAGAAGAAAGCGTGGTTGGATTGGTTAGCAACAAAAGCTAACCAAAAACTTCAAAAGGCGACGGATGACGAGGAAGTGATAACGAAGTATAAAAGAATTAAATCAGCTATGAAAGATGTTGTGACTAGAAAGAAAGGAGAACAAAAGGATGATTTTGATAGGAGGCTCACTGAAGATATCAAGTTTTCCTTGAAATTTATCAAAACAGCCTGAGGAAAAACTGCTACCTCGGAGCTGAGTACAATCAGGAGTCAAGATGGGAGTGTTATAATAGGAGAAGAACATGTGTTAAAGAGATGGAAAAAGTATTTTGAATGTTTGTTTGGAAGAGAGGAAGTGCAGGTACAACAACTGGCACCTTCCATCGTTAATATAAATATTGACGAAAGTGAGATAAGCATGGATGAAATAGTAAAAGCGTTGAAAAGAATGCGATTAGGTAAGGCTGCAGGGTATGATAGGATTACCGACGAGATGCTGAGGACAGGACAGAGCATAGTGGCTAGTCAGGTGTACCGCCTTTTCAATTTGTGCTGGCGAAATGGGCAAGCACCGGGAGACTGGTGCAAAGCCGTAATCGTTCCATTATATAAGGGAAAAGGGTCACGGCAGGGCTGTATAAATTACTGCGGCATAAGCCTTCTCAGCGTTGTTGGTAAATTGTATGCGAAAATATTGATTGAAAGGGTTGTGAATGAAACAGACGATAAAGTATGGGATGCACAAGGGGGATTTAGAAAGGGAATAGGGTGTACGGATCAGGTCTATTCCATGCGGTGCATAGCCGAAAAGTGTCTGGCTAAAAACCAGAAGTTATATTGCACGTTCGTAGATCTAGAGAAGGCCTACGATATAGTGGTGAGGAATGAATTGTGGTCAGCATTATCCGTGAACGGTGTGAACAGTATCTTCGTACGGGCATTACAATCTCTTTATTGGGATTCCTGTGCTTGTGTAAGGATAAACGGGGCATACGCTGAATGGTTTAATATCGAAAAAGGTGTTAAACAAGGATGTGTAGCGTCACCGTGGCTGTTTAATCTATTCATGAACAATTGCTTGACAGATTTAAAAGAGAATGAAAGTGGGTTGAGAATGAATGAGTTACTCGTTAAATGTTTTCTCTATACTGACGACCAAGTATTACTTGCGACTTCAGCCGAGGAGTTGCAGGAGATGGTAACTGCTATGAGTGGAGCTTTTTTTAGAAAGGGAATAAAGATTAATGTAAAGAAGACGAAAGTGATGGTGTTTGAAAGATATGAGACAATGACAGACTGCAATATCGTGATTGGAGATGAACAAATTGAACAAGTGAATGAGTTTGTGTATCTGGGTTTAAAGTTTACAAGAGATGGAAAGTGTGAGAGTGATATCGAAAGAAGAGTGAATGCAGGAAACATGGTAAAAGGAGCTCTGCACTCTTTTATGAATAGTCGGAAGGTGTCTAACAAGGCTAGTTTGGCTGTACATAGGGGAGTGTTGGTTCCAACACTCATGTACGGAAGTGAAAGTTAGGTATGGCAGAAGAAACATGAAAGCAGGATAAATGCAGTTGAGATGAGACCATTAAGAAGTATGATATGAGTTAAACTGAGTGACAGGATAAGGTAACGTTGTGGTCCGAAGTGAGATAAGGAAACGTTGTGGTCTGAAAGAAGATGTAGTGACTAAAATTGAGAAAGGTATGCTAAGATGGTTTGGCCATGTCGAGAGAATGTATGAAGAACGATTGGCGAAAAAAGTATACAAGACGAGTGTGAATGGAAGTGGACGTCCTAAAAAAAAGGCCAGGTCAAGAGTACCCTAAATCGAAGAGAATGTATGAAGGGAATAATGAAAGTGGACGAAGTGAAACAAGTATGTAAGGATCGTAGCAAGTGGAAAGAAGTGGTCTCTGCCTACACCTATGGACAAGAGGCGTCAATATATGTATGTATGTATGTATTAGTATAAGTGAAGTATTAAATTTTATATAAGTATTTTATTAAAGTAAATATACCTTAAAAGACGTATAGCTTATAAACCACATTTATATCGTTGTGAGATGACTAGAGTGCAACAAAACAGGTTAAGGGTGCGGAGCGCGCGCCTCCGCGGCGCCTCTTAGAGCAGGTTGGTGCGCCCGCGCGGCACGGTCAGCAGTAGCAGCCTGCGTCTTCGTTCCACATACCTATCCGGCACACACAGTCTCACCTGCGCCAATACGTCCGCGTTGCTAATCTTTCCTCTAAGTGGAAAGATTCTATAGATTCACTCCCAGTTCTAAGCTCATTGTATCCTACCATTCCCAGAATAAAAAGTGTTGCGTACATTAATGCGTAATTTGAATTCACCCCAGATAACCTCATATACCTATATAGGTACCTAATATAGATAGATAAGACTACATTTGTCTCTTGTGAAGCCCAAATGACTGCGTTACGTTCTAGTTGGCTCCTAACAAGTGCATTCTGCTTAAGCTACTTACTTACCGATTCCTTATCTGATGTAGTTCCTATCTATGAAGTTTTTTTTTTTTTTTTTGAGTAACAACGCAATAATATAACATTGTCCACAGACAATACTGTCACAACTATACGTTAGCAGACCATATTACAGAAGTGTATCGGACGATGTGCTGCACTACAGGGTAGCTACCCGCCAGGTCGGGTGATTGTGACCTGGGAAAGACGTCTCCTCCACCAGTGTGCGCTATCGGTCATCATATATATTCATGCAATCCTACGAACTTCTATAGCGCTATTTAGGATGTCAATGTGTTTCCTGAATCCGCCACTAGCGAGCTTCTTATGTGGAGACATAGACGTCGCCACAGAAGCAATCATAAAATTATCCTGTAGTGAACTTTTGCAGGCCATAAGAGATGTCTCAATGAAAAAGAAAGTTATTCCGAATTGGAATTAAACTTTTGTAAACTCAAGTTATCATTAACAGATAAAGTTATTCTCAATTTAAAATAAAATGCCTACAATACTATATTTTAATCTTATTATAAACAAAATAAAAAAACGCTAACACCCACAGCGGTACAAATTTCCGGCCAGCAAAATAATCTTAATTTCGTTTTAATCATCTCCATTTATTCCCGTGGCGTAATTAATTTTGGTCGTAATTTCATCCCTCGTGTAATACGATATCTCGGTGAAATTATTTATATTTTTTTTTTGTATTTTACTGGCTTCATTAGGATTTTCTTTTTTAAAAGAGTTCTTTATCAAACAAGCTGTGAATAAGGTGAGCAATAAATATTACATTGTTATATGAAATGATTAACTTTTTATAGAAAGGACGTAACATTAAAAACTATATATTTTCACGCAATTCCCAATACAGCGGTAGACAGAGGTCTAGTCTAGACATTTAAGTCCCTTCGACCCACCTTCCACCGAAGATATTATCGGGACAACGTGACAGGTGGTGAGCCCGTCGTCGTCTTTATGTCCAAGCTAGCGATATAATTTGTATATAGGTTTTTAGAAAAACCCATTGGTACGGCCACGTGAGGATCGAACTCGGGTCTTTTGACTCGAAATTCCGACCACCCAACTACTACGGCTTTCGTGACTTACGTAACATTTAATTTAATAAATTAGTGACTACTCTGGTCATCTTCTCTAGGCTTCTTCAAAAATTAGAAAAATATAAGGTAAGTATCGCAAGTAATGACCAAGAAGACTCCTCAGCAGAGAAGGATTAGATAACACTTAATTTTTAGATAATTAATTATTTTTTTAAATGATTACTTTGAGTGCAACTTGTGTACTAAGAAAGGCAAGAAGCAATTTATTTGCCTCCCCTTAACCTAAATTATGAAAAAAATACCTCCAGGTGTTTCATAATACTGGCGTAGGAGGTACAGACAGTGAAGTCATTTCGACCCAACTTTCATGAAAGATTTTTTTTGTGTGTGATAGATGGCGAGCCTGTCGCCAAGTTTATGTCCAAGCCATCATTGCTACTAGCCACCTGGGGACCGAACTCGGGTCTCTCGGGTCGTATTCTACTAGCGAAATTATTTGGTGTATCTGTTGTGACTACACCAAATAAGGGCTTATCAAAAATTTTATAAACTATGAGCATATTTAAGTGGAAATATCTTTGGAAACAAATTCTCAGAATAAATATTTACTTCGAAAATTGACAAACTATGTCTAATAAAGAAAGAATTTCAATAGAGATCTCCAAAAACTTTTAAACAATTCTTTAAGAACTTCGCCATTGTCTTACTGAAAATACTTTTGAAATACGTAAGAATATTATAATATGTACATTTGAGAATACACTTGAAATATCCTTCAATCCGTAATGACAACACCATTTGACGTTGATTCATCGCAATTCCATTTCAAGTATCTTCGATTCCCTGAAAAAAGAAGCATGTTCCTAATCCCAGATCAGTTAAGCAAGGGTAACTTTCTATTTTAGTTTTGTATATTCAAATTAAGAATTTGAGAAAAGTTTGCGTACTAAGTTAGATGAATTGCATACAGCATTTGGGATATCTTATTGTTTTGCTTTCATTCTATGATAAAAGTTTTATTGGTTAAATTTTCAGAATGCTATTTCCAAATAATTACGTTTACGTTACTTCCAGACGTTATTTCCAAATACTTTTTGTAGTTGCTTTTATAGCCATGTCGTAAACATTCATGTCGTCTATGGAAGACCTACCTGGATGAGTGGCTAAGACCAGTAGTCATGGTGTCGCCAGCTCTGAGATCTCGGGTTCAATTCTCGGTTGGGTCAATATACAAAACACTTTTTCTGCATTTTGTTGGGTTGTCCAGGGGTAGTCATAGGTTTAGGTAATTTAATCCTTTCGACCCGCATTTCATTGAAGCTTATTTTGGGAACAACGTGATAGGTGATGAGGCTGTCGCTGTCTTAAAAAAAAAAAAACTCACTAGTACGAGCCTACCTCCTTTAGAACTTGGGTCTCTCGACTTCAATTCCGAACACATAATCATTTGGCTATCGTGACGTTTTTAAATACTTTATTTTATTCTTTTTAAATAAAATTACGAATTGTATATCAAAAAATAAATGTATTCAAAGCTTTAAACAAATATAGTAAACTTAAAGTCTGATAATTTAATATATAAATTATCAGACTTTAAGTTTACTATATTTGATCTGATATATTAAAGTCTGATATATTAAAGTATTAGTTTTAAAAATAACGCGATAAACTCCTTTGCTTTTAAGGAACGCCACACACGCAAGCTATAAACGTTATCAATGTTTATAATGCCTCACAATGTTACCGCACTTTACGACTCGAATTTACGTAAAACCAAGGACCGGAAATTATACAAAGGATCACGTGTTATATAAATAGTAGAATGATGTTAAAAATTACTAAAAATATTTTTCTTTCAGAGCAAGCATTTCTGCTCCACTTAAACTGTATTATTAAATGTTCAGTATAGTACGTTCCATTTTTTATTTGATGTGATAAATTTCTTAGGCACTTTAAATTTTATAATGTATTTCAAGGTAGCTTAACCCACAGGCTAATTTAAGTAGTTTCTGTTCTATATCTGTCACTTTAAGTAGACATATTACGAGTGTGGTGGACTAATATTGTTGCTCGATATGTTAAAATAAAAATACCTTTTACTTCACAAAATTATGTATTTTGTGAAGTAAAAGGTATTTTTTATTATTATTAAATTAAAGAGAAATTTAAAAAAATGAGTGGAGTTCGATCTCCGAGTGATTAGCTCATACCAATAGGTTTTCTCTAAAAATTATGTTAGATTTATATCGTAGGCTTGGACACAGACGGTGACAGGCTCACCGCCATGCACGTTGCCTCTAAAAATGTCTTCTGTGGAAGGTGGGACGAAAGGACTTAATTGTCTAGACCTCTGCCTGCCTAAGTAAAATAGCGTGATGATATTTTTTTTTATAACAATCAACTAATGTGGGCGGATTCGAACCCGCGGCCTTCACCGTACCGTGGCAACGCTCTTATCTCCTAGCCATCGCGTGCCATACGGTAAACTGTAAAATTTTATTTATCTTTAAGTCTCAAAGTATGAATACTTTGTCGCTTAAATTTCTTTCGTCACACTTCGCTGATTACCAACATGCTTTGTTTTAAGAAAAAATATTGTAATAAACATAAGTTTAATTTTAGAATTCTCTTTACATTCCATTCTTTGTTATACACTTGTACAATCAGATACATTTCTCTAAATTACATCACAATTGTTTTATCACTTTGATGTAGTAATTACATGTATGTACATATATTATTCATCAAAGCATTTGAAGTAGTTCAAGAAGCTCAGAACCTCTTGAATGTGATTCTGTAACAAGCACTCTTTACTTGAGGACTAATTTAACTTGACAGTTACTTTGTGAATTAAGTTGCCTATTTCGCCGTTTCGTTAAAAGCTTTTAATACTTATGAATGCAATCATTTGAATATTGGAATATAATAAACAGTTTTAATACGTTTTAGTGTATCTGTATAATTAGCTGTTTATTGCGCATAAATTTTATGCTCAATTTCAGATAATTAATAAAATAATAAATACCTACATAGATATTCGAAATACTTACTTTTATAGTCCCCTGTCCCGGTTCTCTTTCGTAAGGAGAATTTGCGGTAATGGCTTGGCGAGCGGATTGACTATCGTTGAACCAGACACTTCGCACCTTAGTACATGATCACTTCCTTTCTTCCCGTTGCTGTCTGTAGGTAACATTCTAAAATACAGATAGCGTATTTTTACATCTTGGAAAATAACAGAAAAAATTTAAAACAATAAATGTCATTCCGCCATATTAATTATGTACCCATACCACCATACCAAAAATTTTTATCTACTCTACATGAAACATATTGTGGAGTCCAGATTTTTAAACTTTTTTTACTTAAATTTTTAAATTGCCTTCCACAGTAAGAGGAAATTTAGTTGGTAGCAAATTCATTACATACTGTACAAGTAGTACAAGTACCCTTAGCTTTAAAGGCAGAATCCTCTAGACTGTATGAAATTTATTATTTAAGGACACAGTGATAGGCGGTGAACTGGTCGCTGTCTTGGTATCTTAGTCAGCTTTGAAATACTTATATTGATAATTACATAGACAAATACTTATGTAAACATATTAAAATATAAGTGTTTATTATTATTAAGATTTTTGTGAATGTTGTCAGTTTACGTAATGTAGTTTTTCACAAGTCATGATGGTTGGCGACATGCTCACCACCTGTCACCTATCTACCCTAGTATTGAGAATGACGTGAAGATATTGTTTAATTTTTTAATAATTATTTTTATTAAATAAATAAATACATAGCGACAAATCACATACAATGCTCTGATCCCAAAGTATTTAAACCTATATTATGAAATAGGAAACAATGAAGGTAGCACGAACACTCAGACCAGAAAATGTCCGAAAAGTATATTGTCAGTGACTCGATCGAAAACTAAACTCCGGGACCTCAGAACTGGTGAGACCATGAAAATCGGTGTATACGCTGTGGTCGTCAAATATTAACATTAATAATAAATATAGCTTTCTTTCAGTATATAAAGCAAAATGTCCATGTCCATGACTCGACTACGTTCCCCTTCACCACACAAAACTTAGGTCCGTGAGTAGAGTCAATACCAACTAGCCTATACTGTTTCCCTAATACTATAGTTAGTACCTTACAACTACTAACTTACTTGAATTTTCAAAAAGGTTTAATTACATTTCAACTCATCTTAATTACGAACTTTTCTCAACTGAAATATAACGCGCGATGTCATAATAACTTAGCTAATTACAATGTCACGTTCAGCCTTAATTAAACTTCTAAATTTTAATTAAACGTTTCTCCAATGTACAAATTTATAATGAAATGTTCACGCATTATAAGAATAGAACATTTAAAGCTCTCATTAAATCAGGATTTAATTGTTTTCATCTGTTCTATTATTGAAATTGGTTTTTTTTAGAAATTATATATCCTGACGACCCAGTAGCCTAGATGCTACTGACACTGCACTGTTTGAGTTTGTCCAGTCCAGGCGCAACATTTGTATAATGAATATCAATTTTTCTACTGGATTTATGAATGTTTATATGTATGTATGAATATTTATTTAATTATATAAATATATATTTATGAAAGTAATTATATTGTATGATTAGCTTGAACACTAAGGCGGCGTAAGGCGTACCACCTGTCACGTTATCAAAAATTAGATTCACTGAAATGCGAGTCGAAAGTGCTTCATTGTCTAGACTTCTCCTACCTTAGTAAAGGAAATTGCGTGAAAATAAAAAAAAACATGTTGTGAAGTGGTGGGAACGGTGGGATCACCGTGGGCGCTGGGGTTTACAAGTACGAATCCTGCTAGATATAAACATTTGTGTGATGAATATGCATGCTTGGTCACGAGTCGTGGATGTTTGTATTAATATTTATCTATGTAAGTACATTACACCGTCTGATCGAAAATTGTGATAGTGACAGGCTCGCCACCGTAGACCTAAATAAAATATGTCAAAAGTGTTTAGACTTTAGACTACTCCATTACCGGGAAACGCACGATAATAAAAAATAAGGTTGTCGTAATTTTTATAATGTAACTTTATCAGTTATACGTATATTAACTATATGAATGTAGTAAGTGCCAATTAACCACCCACTTTTAATCAGACTACTTTCGAGACAATGTGACTTTTGATCCAGTGCCCACATAACGGTTGGCCGAGTACTTGAATGATCGGAATTCGAATCAAGAGACCCAAGTGCGATCCTCAGGTGGTAGGCTCGTATCAATGAATTTTTGTCAACACTTATGAACGATTTATGTCGATAGCTTGGAAATAAAGATGGCGACAAACTCAACACCTGGCACGTTGTTCCAAAAGTCTTCGATGAAATATGGGTAGAAAGGACTTAATTGTTTTGAACTGTGCCCACCCCAGTGTAGGAGACAGCGTGAAGATATTGTTTATTACATTATTAACACAAATATAAAATTTTAAATTTAAAAATAAAAAGCACGATAGCCGAATGATTTGGTGAAAGGCGACGAAAGGGAAAGGAATGAAAGGGCGACGGGCTCATCACTTGTCACGTTGTCCCTAAAATGTCTTCGGTGAAAGGTGGGTCGAAGGGACTTAAATGTCTAGACTAGACCTCTGTCTACCCCTGTATTGGGATTGACGTGAAGATAAATTTATAAATAAATGAGATTTTTGCACGCAATTAACACGAAGTGTATCAACGACATCCACAATAGAGCGTTGATAATTATTAATAGATAAGCGGTTACTCTGGGATTTAATACGACTCTGTTTAATTTGCTTCTGCGTTATTAAATACAAAAAAATCAAGTACGAGTATAATAATGGCACTGAACATTAATTAGGCTAGAAATAAAATATCTTCGGTGGAAGGTGGGTCAAAGGGACTTTATTGTCTAGACTAGACCTCTGTCTACCCCTGTATTGGGACTTGCGTAAAGATATTTATTATTTCATTTTTATTTATAATTTATTATTATTTAAAATAAAATATAAAAATATATTCACAATTCATTGTTAGTTCATAATTTTTTATATATGTATAGATTTATAGTAAAAATATACTATATTTACATTGCACCATGTACGTCATTTTTTAAACTTATTCTCTTCACGCCTTTAGTTGCCTGGTAGAGATCGCTACGCAGCGATTAGGCCGCCAAATTGTGCATTCTAACCTAACATAAGGTATTCTTGTTTCTTTGGTTTTTTATATTCATTTATTCATTAATTGCATGCATTCATAAGACACGGACACACCACGATTCGGCAAATGTTTGTGAAATTATATTAATTCTATCTGCGTTTACTTAATAAATTTAGATAATTTTTGCATGCCTCATTCGGCAAACATGTAAACCTATTTAAAAACTGTACCAACTACAATATGTATGCTAGCAAGTAAAGATTATTATTATTATATAGGTATTTATTTTATTTTCTCGTCAGGTTGGGTTTTTATACATATACAAATAAAAATACGTAAAATAAAATAAAATAAATAAAACTTAGATTATGTACGTAATAAATACTAATACATAAATATACTGCTGACTGGGATTAACCCATTCGCGAAAACAACTATAGGAATAATTTCAGTGGGCACACCACCCCACATGTCGGTCACCGCGTGATTCGTCTTTTTGTCTGTTTTGGCTTTCAGGAGGTTCTCGTCACATGGGTAATTTCCAGTAAAAAATATTCTTGACAGTGCCCAGTCCATTAACATGATATCAGGCTTATTTGCCTGAATCGTCCTAGTCGTGATGATGGGCCGGTCTGGAAAGTACTTACAGTAAGTTTCCGTTCGACAAATCCTTATTTAAGAGCGAGCTCCTGAGTTGGAAAGCATAGAACAACCGGAGACGACATGTCGAAGTCCCAGGATGGCGGCAACAAACTCGACAGATGTCAACGGTGATTTCCTTAGGATGTATCTCCAATAGTTGTTCGTCTTATTAACCTGATCCTGTATCGCGCAGACAAAGCCCTCACAACGACGTTTCCCCAAAGAGGTCACCGAAACGCAGCCAGTTGAGGGAGGCGACAGAATCTACGAAGGGCTACAGAAATCTACGTGTAGAGTCCTGCAGAATCTGCCTTGGAGCTCTTTCTCCTTCCACACGGTCTCCCAGTCGGAAACGTTCTGTAGTCCCGGGTTATGCCATTGCTCGTCGGCCAATGATGAGGCTGTACCGGCCTTCCGTGGTAGGTACAGCCTCATCAGTGACAACCATTTATTATACTTATTAATGGACTATCAAAAGTCACAGTCAAATGAGGTGGAAGGCTGGTCGGAATTTCGAGTTCGAGGTGGCAGGCTCGTACCAATGGGTTTTTTTAAAACCTATGTACTATTCATGTCGTTGACTTGGACCGCGACGGGCTCACCCCCTTGGGAATTGCGTGAAGATATTTATTTCTTTATTATTTATTAATGGCCTGTAAAACACTCTTTTCTCTCTCTCTCTCTCTCTCCTGTCTTATGTGGAAAAAAGCTTATTTCCAGTTTGGTATTTTTCAAGATGATTCAATGGTTATTTTAGGTTTTTTATTTAGACACCACTACCCACACCACCCATGAGAAGATTAAGTATATTTAGGTCAACAGTTATAGATACATATATAGATAGGGACAACATCACATACATTGCTCCGATCCCAATGTTGCTAAAGCACTTGAGTTATGGAAATCGGAAACAATGAAGGCACCACAAACACCCAGACCCAAGAAAATGTAGAAAAAGTGTTTTTTCTACATCGACCCGACCGGGAATCGGATCCGGGATCTCGAGATGGCGACACCTTGAAAACCAGTGTTTACGCCACTCGTCCACGGAGGTCGTCTAATAGTACTATACAGCTATACAGCAGTTTCTATTTTTTTAACATTTTAATATGATGACAAATCGATAGCCTAGATCGTAGTGACCCTGCTATGGAGCCTAGGAGTTGCGGCGTTCGAAACAGCAACGCAAGAAATAAGTAGTACCTTTGTACAAACGTCTTCTTTATATTATATTACTTCTTTTTTCATATTTGTGTGCTCATAAATTACTAAATAAATAAAGACAAAAAGTTATTGTTTATGAAAGACAATAATGAGAAGAGTTTTGAAAAACTTTATCTTGAATGCAACTCATTTTCATACAAACGCGTTCGAATGGTATCCGATCTCATCTGCATAGGAAGCAGCAAAAGTTTGCTAATTATTCGACTTTACGAATAGCAGATAGGTAAATGTGAGTTCGGTAAAAACTTAACGAGCAGTCGGCGAATCCGGTTTATATTTTAAAGGATTTTGTAGGAATTCACAGACTATATTCTGTGTGTTAATTTGTCATATTTTATTTTATTTGGGTTAAAGTAACTGCCCATAAGCATCTTCACGCATGTTTGTAATACTGTGGTAGATAGTATACATATTTTTCTGTAGTATAAACTTTATTTACCTCTTTAGAGCTCTACTAACAAAAATGTCTATATTCTATATATGATTTTTTTCCAACCGTTACGAACGTATTTATTACTTATCTGCGTTTAAGTGACTGTTTGAAAGATTTTATAGAGAAGAAATCATTCAGCAATATTGATATTTCTGACTACATGTTCACTAACGTAAAACCGTGACAAATATCTAAGACTTAGTTCAGCCAGCTTTCACGTCTCCAACAAAGGCTTATCCACAATAGGATTGCAAAGGAAAATTTTCCACACGAAGGAACAGCTGAAAATATCGCAAAATGAATCGAGAACGGACAAACTTCACTATTGTGTTTATTGGATTCGCCGCAAGTTTGTCGGCGCCTTATATTTTTTTTTTATTTGCACAAGACATATTATTTGGTACAGATTAGTATTTTTAATCTTAATGAAATGATAAATATAATGCAATTTTAATTGACATTTATAACATTTCGGTCATGCTGGACTTATTGTTATTATATTAGTGAGAACTAAAATAAACAACTGACACGGACGATCGTAGTTTTTAATCCCGCTCGTGTAGCTTAATTTTTTAATGTCTCATGAATTTAATAATGAATTGAGAATAACGGATTATAATTTATATTATTTAAACTGTGGTTTCTTAAGAGGCAACTAAGGGCCTATTTCGTTAGAGGTCACATCTTACAAAGCAGGCCCTTCGTCGCCTCTTAAGGGCGTCTTAAGAATACCAATGGTTACTTAAACACCTCGAAAAATAATAGCAGACCAAAATAAATAAACGGAATTATGAATGGAAAGATTGTTTATCTTGCAATGACTCTGGTATTGCGATCACCAATATGCTTGTCAAGCGTGATTATGACAAATCCTGCTTACGGGAGAGGTCTTTCACCACCATTGGGCTGTAACAGACGGTTATGAATGAAACCTTACTAAAAAGTTCATCTATTACTTTTCGTTTATTAAAATAATCTCGATATATTCTCATGGAATCCATAAGTAATTAATATTAATATTAATAGTAATATTTAAGTCCTTTCGACTCACCTTTCTCCGAAAACATTTTTGGGACAACGTGAGTGGTGGTGACATGTCGTCGTCTTTTTGTTAACTAGACAACGATATAAATCGTACATAAGGTTTTGAAAATATAAACTATGAAAATACTATACTACTATAATATATTATACTGTACTGCACTACTTACTACGTATAAAATGGCTCAACTTAGAGTGTTCACTGTAACGGAAACATTTGATATGTTTATAAAGGTGAAAATATGGAGTAACCGATTACATCGAAGTAGATTAATATTTAATTGGATAATATTTAAAGTAATTGAAGAAAGTCACGATAGCCGAATGGTAAGCGATTTTAACTCGAGTAAAGAGACCCGAGTTCGATCCCCATGCTAGCACCAATACGTTTTTTCAAAAATTATGTACGAATTACTTATCATTGGTTTAGACATAAAGACGTCGACTGGCTCACCACTTGTCACGTTATCGCAAAAATGTCTTCGGTGGAAGGTGGGTCCTAATTTTGATCACCCAACCACTAGGGTTGGGTTGGCTAGGCTATCGTGACTGTTAGTTCATATATCAATTAAAAAAAATTAAAACATTACTCTCTTCGTACGAGTATAGAGACAAAGTCCCAATCCTTCACTTTAATACGATCGACCGTTTCAATTCGCTCATGGCAACGTGCAATGTACAGATAATTGTAGATTACGTGAACTAATCAGCTCTATTGTCTCCCCTTGAGTAGACGGATTTATACCACGTTTCAATGTGACAGCCTGTTGTTAATCTTTGAAAAAGAAATCTACGCGCCAATCCATAGGGGTACATAGGGATCTAGACAATTTTTTGCAAAAAGGTGGCCGGTGGTGAGCCTCGTTTATTAGTTTAAAAAAAAAACATTGGTAAGAGTCTTCCAATGTATTCTAACCGTAAAAGACAGATGGTGTAACAAAGATGGTAAAACCATGGCAAATGAAATGGCAACTTTAAACCTACTGCCCGTCTCCAATCTGCCGAAATTTTAACCGCCATCTGTCTTTTACGGTTGTACCATAATCAACCGGCAGCCGATTGCGCTTCCAGGTTCTTCCTTAGTTACTTCTTGAGGGAACTCTACTATAGAAGTATTATTCTTACACCGATACCACACGGATTTTCTGACCGTCGCCTCTTATTACATCCATTGGTGAAATAAGTAGTAGTAAATTTTTACGCCGATGGCACAGGGACGTATTAAAGACTTAACTTTTCCGCCTTAAGTTGATTTTCTAAAAATTGAACGCTAGCTAGTCGTATAATTATGAAAATTAACTTTCAGATTCAAGAGAATAGTGTTTGAGCGTATTTGTATGTTAATAAGATACTCAAACTAACTTTTATAACTTGCAATTAAAATTAGAGTAAACCTTTACAATCTGATCAAATGTTTAGTAAAGTAGCATACTTTTATATGAGATTGAAGTGAAATACGAGCATATAGCCAATCTGATGATAAGATGTCATAACACCTGAAAACTAGTTCATTAACATTCCACAAGCTACGTGGATGAGTGGACTGCACAACGATTTTAACAGCTCACCAGCTGTATTTATTAATTTATTTATTAAAAAAACCACAAGCCAACGACGAATTCTGAATGTCTACAACAAAATGTGAACCTCCCATATAAAATAACTGCTAGAAGTAACCTAGGATGGTGGTTACAATAAGAATACGTACGCCGCGGTGCATAGAGACCACAGATGCGGCAAATGTCCTCTGAATTATGCTTCGTAATACTCTCCACGCTCGTACCACACGGTCGTTATTTGAATATATTGTCACCTTAGAAGTGTCTGTTCTAAAATTTTACATATTAAAATAGAATATCTTCGTATCTAAACCTTTTTATGTTATTACATACACCAGGTTCATTTAGTAATTCTGATGTTATTTCAAATTAAATCATATCATTTATTTATCGATATAATATACACTACATCCATTAATTATTATTTTTTAGCTATCGCCGATTTATCAACCAGAACCTTTTCACCCATACTTTCGCATTTATTATATTGGTAAGATAGATAGACCACACGACAGCTTAATTGCTAGTAAGCCTTCAAAGCGAATCGACGCCAAAATCTCTGTTATCTGACATTATAATTATATTCAGTTAATATAGGTTTTTACATCGATGTATGTAAAGATCATGGCACTTGGCGATCTGTTCTCTCTGGCTACCCCCTCAGGGATTGTGTGTGAAGATAAATAATAATAAAAAAAAACATTGAGGTCGCCCTCAATTCGTATTTAATTTAAATTAATAAGTAAAAAATTAGGCTAAGAAAGTTATTCTTTGATTGTTTCGTTCTATTTGAAGTCAGTTAAATTTTTATTTAAATGTTTTTACACCATTATAGTTTACAAAATGTTAATATTACACGTAGTGAATATTATTATATTTTGAGTTCAGAAACTTATGGAAAAAAGTAATTGCCAAAAAATCATGTCCCGAAAAACTTCTTCGGTGTAAGGTGGGTCAAAGGGTCTTAATTGCCGAGACTAGACCTCTGTCTACCCCTGTATTGGGAATTGCGTTAAGATATTTATTAATTATTTAAAAAATCATTGTTAAGTGCATTCAACCATTAGCTCAGGAATCTTTTATAATAACTCAAAGACACAAACTACTTAATTCCATTACAAAAGAGTTGAATTACGCAAAATGCTTATAATGACATGGTGACAATGAGACCAAACTGAAAATATATGATATATTTCCAGTTCAAACAAATTAATAGTTATCAAAATCGGATTAAATATTACGCATAACAAACATTAAAAAATCATTCAACCGGATGGATAAATTCCTTGAAGTCGATAAAAAACGTGAGGATAGGCCGTCGACTTTTACAAAGCTTCCACAAAGATATAAAACTCAGTAACATTTATTAAAATTATTACCGGCGACAATTCCATAGAGAAGTACGCTTCGAAAACAAAACGTGCTGGAAATATGACACCAGCCTTGTGCTTTGCATAGAGATGGTTCTTTTACTCCAACAGATGTCGTCGCAGTCGTTAAAGTAAGCGAAAACAAAAACAGAACGAGCGTAAAAACTATTTTGCATTTTTTTTAATATTCATGCTCATTGTTATCGTTGGCTGCTGAGCGGCCATTTTGCCAGCTGGTTTGATTATTTAAACTCAAAGTTTATATAAACAAAACAGCCAGATGGTCAAATATAGTAGTTAAAAAAAAACAGGTTCATTCCTCGCAATAATAGCGTAGTAGTAATTGTAGTTAGTAGTAGTGCGAGTACCAGTAACACTAGGGGTAAAATTTGTGTGATGAATATTTATACATGTAACAATATCACACCGTTAGCTTGGACATTATAACAACGATAGGCAACCCCATTCACGTACACCTTGTCCCAAAAATGTTTTCGGTGAAAGTTGGGTTGAAAAGGTCTTAATTTTCTCGATCTGTGTCTACCCTACTATTGGAAAAGACGTGAAAATTTTTAGATCCCAGTTTGTTGGTTCAAATTCATACCATCCAACAACGTAACTTTTTCATCAAACCGGTAAAACATTTTATACATTGATCCCAAAGTGGCTAAAGCACTTGTGTTATTGAATTAGAAAGAACGAAAGTACCACAAACACCCAGACCAGAGGAAATATAGTAAAAGTTGTTTTTTTAAATTGTACCGCCCGGGACCTCATAGCTGGCAACACCAAGGAAACTAATGTGTGCATATCGACATCGTCCCTGCTATCGTTAACCAGTCATCAGCTGTCGTTTCTCTAAAAACAGTAAAGCTAACCAAAAAAGGTATTAAAATAAATTGGCCTGACCCTTGATGGCAAGGATAGCGGAAAATAGACATCTACCCTCTATAGTAGTAGTGTCTCTATATATATATACATATATATATATATATATATATATATATATATATATATATATATATATATATATATATATATATATATATATATATATATATATATATATATATATATATATATATATATATATATATATATATATATATATATATATATATATATATATATATATATATATATATATATATATATATATATACGTCTACACGCACGTCCAAGTAAATAAAAGCTGTATCCGCAAACATTTTTGGAATTTTAATATACTTGTATTGCTCTTTTATCTACGCCACACTCATTTATGTTGCCGAGTGAATAAGTAAACATAATTATTTTAAATGTTGCGTGGGTTTTGTGTGGATAATTTCAGTTATACTGCCTTGTCACTGAAATGCTGATATTTGCGTGCAAAATATAACGCAAAATATAATATTACGCAGGAGCCTCGGATTAATTATCCATATAAAATGCGCATTTCGCTTGCTATCTCGGTTTTTTGTTTTCTTTTTGTTTCCTTTATTTAAAAAGATAGGCATAGGAATTTGGTCCATACAGCCTTATATAAAAAATTATCTTTACGCTAATCCCTAGTATTGAGGGAGACATAGGCCTTGAAAATTTAATCCCTCCTACCCACTTTACACAAGAGACATTTTTGGGACACGTGGTGAGCCTGTCTTTATGTCCAAGCCAACGGTATATATCACACACAAGTTTTGAAGAAATGTGTACGAGCCTAACACCTTAATGAATCGAATCATATGAATCGGATAATGTTACATGAAGAAATATACAATTCACTGACATATATAGAATTAGTATATTTACTTACCGAGACTGTGGCCTACTGCTGAGGCGTGAAGATATAAAAACATACAAAATTATTATTTTTCTACATATATGCTAAATTCATGACCATTTAGCTTCGCTGTAGTCGGTTAAAAATTCAATTGCGCATACGTGTAAATCTGCTTACAAATTTACATTTACATCTCCGTTAGTAACAGTACCACTTGTTCTAACACAGACGAACTAAAAGTTTATAGCAGACAAAGTGCTTTTTCGCTTTGAAAGCGCAATGAAATCGCTTCAGGTCACTCGAGCGTCAGCAGTGTGTAATGGCCTGAGTGCTGAGCTGCTCACGTGGATTAATCTGCTCCAGTGGCACTTCAAGGAGGACATCTTTGAAATAAAGGCAGTCGCAGAGGTGCTCTAAAATTAAATGTAATTCGCTCGAAAATACCATTTGTTCTCCTTTTATACAGTTCGGTTGAGTATTGTTGTTTTTTTTTTATAAATAAATGCATACTTGCAGACAACGTTACGTACGTTGCTATGATCCCAAAGTATATAGCTAGCACATCAGGATCAATTTATCAATAGATGCCTAGTACTACGCAGCCTGTTGCCTTCTTAGGCCTGCAACATTGTTTGTCTGGTATTTAGGATGGGCTATCACTCCATCTGATTTTATTTATAGCCATTGTAAGCCCTTCACCTTAATCTTACGAAGCCCAAGGGTAGAAAGCAGGATTGTAATGGCGGTGAATTCACACTACAAAACCATACTGCAAGTGTGGTTATATGGTATGGGTGGTGGCAATAACAGCCGAACAGCGTATACCCATTATACGTATACTTTACTTATAGGGGTAGCAGAGAGAATAGATTGTCAAATTTCAAGATCCTTAAATATCTTTTTCGCTTCTTTTACGTATAAAATTAAAAGCCACGATAGAAGAGTGGTTGGGTGGTCAAAATTTCGAGTCGAAAAACCCGAGTTCGATCCCTAGGTGAAAGGATGGGGAATCTCTTTCTCCATGTGGATATGTGTAAACGTATGTACGAATATTTATTTAAGTATATATTTATGAAAGTAATTACATCATATTGTTGTCATTAGCTTGAACACTAAGGCGGCGTAAGGCTCACCTCCTGTCACATTATAACAAAATTGGATTCGCTGAAATGCGAGTCGAAAGAGCTTCATTATCTAGATCTCTTCTACCTCAGTAAAGGAATTTGCGTGAATTTAAAAAAAAAAGCCATGTTGTATAGTGATCCCACCGTGGGAGCTGAGGTTTACAAGTGCGAATCCTGCTAGAACTAAGCATTTGTGTGATGAATATGCATGCTTGGTCACGAGTCATGGAAGATTGTATTAATATTTATGTATGTAAGTACATCACACCGCCGGATCGGAAATTGTGACAGTGCCACCAGTAACGTAGACCTAAATAAAATAAATATAAGTTTGTCGTAATTTTAAAAAGAAAGATATATATATATATATATATATATATATATATATATATATATATATATATATATATATATATATATATATATATATATATATATATATATATATATATATATATATATATATATATATATATATATATATATATATATATATATATATATATATATATATATACATAGATATATATATATATATATATATATATATATATATATATATATATATATATATATATATATATATATATATATATAACAGAGTTAACCGCTACTCTATTTATAATTATCAACGCTATATTGGGATGTCGCTGATACACTTCGTGTTAAGTTCGTACGAAAACCTCATTTATTTAATTTTTTATCTTCACGCCAATCCCAATACAAAGGTAGACAGAAGTCCACTCTAGACATTTAAGTTCCTTCGACCCACCTTCCTCCGAAGACATTTTTAAGGACAACGTGACAGGTGGTGAGCCCGTCGCTCTCTTTATCTCCAACCAATGGCATAAATCGAACATAAATTTTTGAAAAAACGTTTATGTTCGATTTATGCCAAACGAGCCTTGAGGATCGACCTCCGGTCTCCGGTCTTGACTTTCTATTTTTAAATTTGAAATTTGAAGTAATTGAAGAAAGTCACGATAGCCGAATGGTAAGCGATTTTAACTCGAGTAAAGAGACCCGAGTTCGATCCCCATGCTAGCACCAATACGTTTTTTCAAAAATTATGTACGAATTACTTATCATTGGTTTAGACATAAAGACGTCGACTGGCTCACCACTTGTCACGTTATCGCAAAAATGTCTTCGGTGGAAGGTGGGTCCTAATTTTGATCACCCAACCACTAGGGTTGGGTTGGCTAGGCTATCGTGACTGTTAGTTCATATATCAATTAAAAAAAATTAAAACATTACTCTCTTCGTACGAGTACAGAAACAAAGTCCCAATCCTTCACTTTAATACGATCGACCGCTTCAATCCGGTCATGGCAACGTGCAATGTACAGATAATTGCAGATTACGTGAACTAATCAGCTCTATTGTCTCCCCTTAAGTAGACGGATTTATACAATACTCGCTAAAGCCGACCACGTTTCGCTGTGGCAGCCTCTTATTAATCTTTGAAAAAAAATCTACGCGCCATTCCTAAGACAGGGGTATATAGGGATCTAGACAATTTTTTTGCGACAACGTGGTCGGCGGTGAGCCTCGTATATAAGTTAAAAAAAATTAAGAGTCTTCCAAATGGGAGTCGTACTCCTTATATGCTTTCGATCCGACTTCCGATCACGCAACCACTCGGAAATAAAATAACGAAAAGGGTATATCATTCGATGTCAGATAGTGTACCAGAGATAGTTAATCCATCTCAAATGGCATGACAACTTTAAACCTTCTGCCCGTCTCCAATCTGCCGAAATTTTAAACTCCATCTGTCTTTTGCGGTTATACCACCATCTATCGACAGCCGATTGCAGTTCTACTTCAATTACTTCTTGCGGGAACTCTATGTCACCCATGAGAAGACTGATTTTCGCAAGAGGTATTATTCTTACACCGATATCACACCGATTTTCCAACAGTCGACTCTTATTAAACTGGTTAAATAAGTAGTAGTAAATGTTTATGCCAATTGCACAGGGACATATTAAAGACTTAACTATTCCGCCTTAACTTTATTTTCTAAAAGTTGAACGGTAGCTAGTCGTATAATTACGAAAATTAACTTTCAGATTCGAGAGAATAGTGTTTGAGCCTATTTGTATGTTAATGAGATACTCAAACTAACTTTAATAACTTGCAATTTAAACTAAAATAAAATTTTACAATCTGATCAAGTGTTTTGTATGAGATTGAACTTTGATATGAGATTGAAGTGAAATACGAGCATATAGCCAATCTGATGGCAATCTGACGTCTTACCATCAAATATTTATTTATTTGTTGGTCAGACGTCATAACACCTGAAAACTAGTTCATTAAAATTCCAAAAGCAAAGTGGATAAGTGGAGTGCACACCGATTTTAACAGTTCACCAGCTTTAAAGTCCCGGATTTGATTCCTGGACGGTTCAATGTATACAACCACTTTTTCTGCATTGCTTGCATTGCATCATTGTTTCTGATTGAAGTACTTCAGTTGCTCACTTTGGGATCAGAGCAATGTATATATATGATGTTATCGTTGTCGTTGTTACACTTCGTGTTAAGTTCGTACGAAAACCTCATTTATTTAATTTTTATCTTCACGCCAATCCCAATACAAAGGTAGACAGAAGTCCACTCTAGACATTTAAGTTCCTTCGACCCACCTTCCTCCGAAGACATTTTTAAGGACAACGTGACAGGTGGTGAGCCCGTCGCTCTCTTTATCTCCAACCAATGGCATAAATCGAACATAAATTTTTGAAAAAACGTTTATGTTCGATTTATGCCAAACGAGCCTTGAGGATCGACCTCCGGTCTCCGGTCTTGACTTTTTATTTTTAAATTTGAAATTTGAAGTAATTGAAGAAAGTCACGATAGCCGAATGGTAAGCGATTTTAACTCGAGTAAAGAGACCCGAGTTCGATCCCCATGCTAGCACCAATACGTTTTTTCAAAAATTATGTACGAATTACTTATCATTGGTTTAGACATAAAGACGTCGACTGGCTCACCACTTGTCACGTTATCGCAAAATGTCTTCGGTGGAAGGTGGGTCCCATTTTGATCACCCAACCACTAGGGTTGGGTTGGCTAGGCTATCGTGACTGTTAGTCCATATATCAATTTAAAAAAATTAAAACATTACTCTCTTCGTGCGAGTACAGAAACAAAGTCCCAATCCTTCACTTTAATACGATCGACCGCTTCAATCCGGTCATGGCAACGTGCAATGTACAGATAATTGCAGATTACGTGAACTAATCAGCTCTATTGTCTCCCCTTGAGTAGACGGATTTATACAATACTCGCTAAAGCCGACCACGTTTCGCTGTGGCAGCCTCTTATTAATCTTTGAAAAAAAATCTACGCGCCATTCCTAAGACAGGGGTATATAGGGATCTAGACAATTTTTTTGCGACAACGTGGTCGGTGGTGAGCCTCGTATATAAGTTAAAAAAAATTAAGAGTCTTCCAAATGGGAGTCGTACTCCTTATATGCTTTCGATCCGACTTCCGATCACGCAACCACTCGGAAATAAAATAACGAAAGGGTATATCATTCGATGTCAGATAGTGTACCAGAGATAGTTAATCCATCTCAAATGGCATGACAACTTTAAACCTTCTGCCCGTCTCCAATCTGCCGAAATTTTAAACTCCATCTGTCTTTTGCGGTTATACCACCATCTATCGACAGCCGATTGCAGTTCTACCTCAATTACTTCTTGCGGGAACTCTATGTCACCCATGAGAAGACTGATTTTCGCAAGAGGTATTATTCTTACACCGATATCACACCGATTTTCCAACAGTCGACTCTTATTACACTGGTTAAATAAGTAGTAGTAAATGTTTATGCCAATTGCACAGGGACATATTAAAGACTTAACTATTCCGCCTTAACTTTATTTTCTAAAAGTTGAACGCTAGCTAGTCGTATAATTACGAAAATTAACTTTCAGATTCGAGAGAATAGTGTTTGAGCCTATTTGTATGTTAATGAGATACTCAAACTAACTTTAATAACTTGCAATTTAAACTAAAATAAAATTTTACAATCTGATCAAGTGTTTTGTATGAGATTGAACTTTGATATGAGATTGAAGTGAAATACGAGCATATAGCCAATCTGATGGCAATCTGACGTCTTACCATCAAATATTTATTTATTTTGTTGGTCAGACGTCATAACACCTGAAAACTAGTTCATTAAAATTCCAAAAGCAAAGTGGATAAGTGGAGTGCACACCGATTTTAACAGTTCACCAGCTTTAAAGTCCCGGATTTGATTCCTGGACGGTTCAATGTATACAACCACTTTTTCTGCATTGCTTGCATTGCATCATTGTTTCTGATTGAAGTACTTCAGTTGCTCACTTTGGGATCAGAGCAATGTATATATATGATGTTATCGTTGTCGTTGTTGCTATGAGCCTGCGGATCGAACTCGGGTCTCTCGTCTCGAAATTCCGACCACCCGGCTATCGTGACTCTCTCAATCATTGTATGTATTTATTAATTTATTTATTTATATATTAATGTATTCATAAAAACCACATGCCAACGAGATCTTCTGAGTGTCTACTATAAAATGTGAACCTCCCATATAAAATAACTGTTCGAAGTAACCTAGGATGGTGGCAGCAATTAGAATACGTACGCCGCAGTGCATAGAGACCACAGATGTGGCAAATGTCCTCTGAATTATGCTTCGTAATATTCTCCACGCTCGTACCACATAGTCGTTATTTGAATATATTGTCACCTTAGAAGATACCAGAGGTGTCTGTTCTAAAATTTTACGTATTAAAATAGACTATCTTCGTATCTAAACATTTTTCTATTATTACATAGACCAGATCCATTACAGATCCATTTAGTAATTCTGATGTTATTTCGAATGAAATCATATCATTTATTTATCGATGTAAGTAACATTTATTACATCCATTAATTATTATAAAAAATAATAGCTCAAAAAGTTATCGATTTATTAACCAGAGCCCTTACTTTCGCATTTATTATATTGGTAAGATGTATAAACAACACAGCTTAATCGCTAGTAAGCCTTCGAAGCGAATAGACGCCAAAATCTCTGTTATCTGAGATTAAACTTATATTCAGTTTATATAGGTTTTTAGATCGAGGTCGCCCTCAATTCGTAAGTAATGCTTGTAAAATATTTAATTTAAATTAATAAGTAAATAAATTAGGCTAAGAAAGCAATTTTTTATTTTTTGTGCTCTATTTGAAGACGGTTAAATTTTTATTTATATGTAGTAGTAGTTACATTTTGTACACTAAAATGGTGTAAAATAACACCATTTTAGTGTACAAAATGTAACTACTACACGTAGTGAATACTATAATATTCTAAGGTCACAAACTTAAAAAAAGAAAATAATTGCTCAAAAATAATGTAGATATAAAACTCAGTTACATTTATTAAAATTATTACCGGCGACAATTCCATAGAGTAGTACGCTTCGAAAACAAAACGTGCTGGAAAAATGACAACAGCCTTGTGCTTTGCATAGAGATGGTTCTTTTACTCCTACAGATGTCGTCGCAGTCGTTAAAGTAAGCGAATACAAAAACAGAACGAGCGTAAAAACTATTTTGATTTTTTTTTAATATTCATGCTCATTGTTATTGTTGGCTGCTGAGCGGCCATTTTGCCAGCTGGCTTGATTATTTAAAGTCAAAGTTTATATATACAAAACAGCCAGATGGTCAAATATAGTATTAAAAAAAGTGGTTCATTATTCGCAATGATAGCGTAGTAGTTATTGTAGTTAGTAGCAGTGCGAGTTCTAGTAACACTAGGGGTGAAATTTGTGTGATGAATATTTATACATGTTACAATATTTCACCGTTAGCTTGGACATTATGACAACGAAAGGCAACCCCATTCACGTTCACGTTGTCCAAAAAAATGTCTTCGCTGAAAGTTAGGTTGGAAAGGACTTAATTGTCTCGATCTCTGTCTACCGTACTATTGGAATCGACTTGAACGTTTTTAGACCCCAGTTTGCTTATTTCATCAGACCTGTAAAACATTTCATACTCGTACATTGATCACAAAGTGGCTAAAGTACTTGTGTTATGGAATTAGAAAGAACGAAAGTACCACAAACACCCAGACTCGAGGAGGTCCAGGTGTTTGTGATACTTTCGTTCTTTCTAGTACGAAAGGAAAAAAAACGAAAGGACCACAAACACCCAGACCCGAGGTGGTCTCCCACAAACATCCAGAACTCCTCGGGTCTGGGTGTTTATGTTACTTTGTTAATGTAGTAAAAGTTGTTTTTTACATTGTTCCGCCCGGAAATTTAACCCGAGACCTTATAGCTGGCAAGAGCAAGGAAACTAATGTGTGCATATCGACATCTTCCCAGCTATCTTTAATCAGTCATCAGCTTTCGTTACCTTAAAAACAGTAAAGCTAATAAAAAAAGGTATTAAAAAATAAATTGGCCGGACCCTTGATGGCAAGGATAGCGGAAAATTGACATCTACCCTCTTTAGTAGTAGTGTCATATTAACCTATTGCGATCCCATGCGGGTTAGGTAATTTTTCAAACAATATTATTAGGATTACCAGAATCCCCCGAGAAGTTTATGGATGCATGTGGTTGAGACCTACTGGTGAACATGTTTTGCAGTGAATTCTTGATAGACTGTGAAAAAAAAAAGAAGAAGCCTAATGATGCATATTTAGAATACGGACAGCGAAATATGACATTGTAAGTACGAGCCCGTTCAAATAATGTAATAAACCACTATACTACCAGAAAAATATTATATGTACTGGTTTTATTTGTGTATATATATATATATATATATATATATATATATATATATATATATATATATATATATATATATATATATATATATATATATATATATATATATATATATATATATATATATATATATATATATATATATATGTATATATATATATATATATATTTATATGTAGAAGTTAAGCTGAGCCTTTTAATTATAGCCTATATTAATTTAAGCTTGAATCTTTGTCCTCGCGTCATATCGTATAAATGAATATTCATATATTATAAATATTATCTGTACCGTTAGCTTATACAATAAGACGGCGATAGGCTCACCACCTGTCATGTAGTTCCGTCGGAGTTAAATGGGCGTCGACAGGACTGGACTTATGCCGGTCCCAGTGTGGGAAATTGCGTAAAGATTAATAATACTCAATAAAAACTATAATCAATACGATTTAATATACTCAAACTAAATCAATGAAAGACTTTATAACTTTGCAGTAGTCTCATCCGTTAATAAAAGCTTTATCCGCAAACATTTTTGGAATTTATATATATTGCTCTTTTATCTAGGCCACACTAATTTATGTTGCCGAGTGAATAAGTAAACATAATCATTTCAAAGGTTGCGTGGGTTTTATGTGGATAATTTCAGTTATACTGCCTTGTCACTGAAATGCTGATATTTGCGTGTAAATTATAACGCAAAATATAATATTACGCAAAAGCCTTGGATCAATTATCCACAATAAATGCGCATTTCGTTTGCTATCTCGGTTTAATGTTTTTTTTTGTTTCCTTTATTTAAAAAGGCAGGCATAAGGCTTTGGTCTATACAGCCTTATATAAAAATGATATCTTCTCGCTAATCATAGTATTAAGTTAGACATAGGCCTAGACAATTGAATCCCTCCTACCCACCTTACACAGAAGACATTCTTGGGACGATGTAACACGTGGTGAGCCTGTATCCGTCTTTATATGTCCAAGCCAACTGTATATATATATCACACACAAGTTTTGAAGAAATTGGTACGAGCCTAACACCTGGGGTTCGAGGTCTCTTGAATCGATTGCCGATCACACAACCACTCGCCTATCATGACTAATCTAACATTAAGGTACTATATTTATTTACTTCAAATTTCTATTAGATTTTTAAAAACAAAAAGCTACAGACTCAAAAATCTTTGATTAATTTCAGAAGCATCTTCTTCAAGCGGGTTTAGCGAATTCTAAACAGGTTAGAACTGGATAGATATCAATCGGATAATGTTGCTTGAAGAAATATACAATTCACTGACACACATACAATTAGTATATTTACAAACCGAGAATGTGGCGTGAAGATTTAAAAAATATTATTATTTTTCTACATATATGCTAAATTCATAACCATTAAGCTTCGCTGTAGTCGGTTAAAAATTCAATTGCCCATACGTGTGAATCTGCTTATAAATTTACATTTACATCTCCGCTAGTAACAGTACCACTTGTTCTAATACAGACGAACTAAAAGTATATAGCAGACAAAGTGCTTTTTCGCTTTGAAAGCGCAATGAAATCGCTTCAGGTCTCTCGACCGTCAGAGCGTCAGCAATGGCCTGAGTGCTGAGCTGCTCACGTGGATTAATCTACTCCAGTGGCACTTCAAGTAGGACATCTTTGAGATAAAGGAAGTCGCAGAGGTGCTCTGAAATTAAATCTAATTCGCGCGAAAATACCATTTGTTCTCCTCTTATTTAGTTCGGTTGATTATTTTTTTTTATAAATAAATACATATGACAATGACAATGATAATACGAAAACATTACGTACGTTGCTATGATCCCAAAGTATACAGGTAGCACAGCAGAAGTTACTTATCAATAGATTCCTAATACTTCGGAACTTCGGAGCCTGTTGCCTTCTTAGGTCTGTTTCATTTTTGTCTGATATTTAGGATGGGCTATCACTCCATCTGTTTTTAGTTACAGCTATTGTAAGCCCTTCACTTTAATCTTACGAAGCCCAAGGGTAGAAAGCAGGATTGTTATGGCGGTGAATTCAATTTCAATCTAATAATAACTACAAAACCATACTGCAAGTGTCGTTATATGGTGTGGGTGGTGGTGATAAGAGCCGTACAGCCTATACCCATTTTACGTATACTGCGTATACTTTACTTATAGGGGTAGCAGAGAGAACAGTTTGCCAAGTTTCACGATCCTTTCCAAATTAGTAATTTATTACGTATGTGTATTAAATTTAAAGAAAAATAATACATCAGAGCCCTCCCTGTCACGTACGTTTGTCTCCGAATTTAATTACGATGTGACAGGTTAGTGTAAAGGAAAAAGATTATGTAATTAATTAATATTTATTGAAATATAGTGGTATGAAATGACGACTTAAAATCAATCAATTTGCATATAAAATTTCCATTTTATTAGGAAACAGGACGGAGATACGAGTATGTCTACGAAAGCTGAATAAAAGAAGAGAACAAGGTTTTGTTTAGGCGTTTTTATTTTTTTATGTCAGGCCAGATATTTCATAACGTTATAAAATATAAACTTTATAACTATGTTAATTTGCAAGTGTCTTCGTCGTTGGATTTCTTGGTGAAATGACAGACAGTGATATGAAATGCCTGACACATAAACTGACTTTAAAAGGGTTCTACCTCTGGGGCGGATTATTTAATTATAACTTAAGTCACGGAGAAGCGGCCAGCAACTTGGTTGGCTGTCTGTAATTAAAAAGTACTTGGATTTTTTTATTTAGCTTTCCATAATACTGTTAGAATATTTGTTATATTTTCCGTGTGGTATCAGAATAAGGATCTTACTATACTCACTAAAAAATACACACCGTCCCCTTTCTTCCCATGGGTGAAAGGAGAGGGAATATCTTTCTCCATGTGGGTATCGTAAGAGGCGAATAATATGAAAGCCTTCAAAATTTCGTTGGTTGCCGACAGATGGCGCCATAAACATCTCGAAAAATACCTAACATAAAAATAGACCGGTGACGGCACCAGCGTCTACGGTGCGAAATGTCTGACGAGGAGGACTATCCTCCTCTTCGATTTCGACGACGGCGACTAAAGGATAGCTAGGGTCATCTGCGCGTGAGCTTATTCATAGTGAACCAGCGGCTGCGCTACTGCAAGTCCACTCCCTCGTCCCTCTATCTGTGATCCAATGGACCGTATGCCCGGTTCAATTGGCAAATGTAGGGATGCAGCAAAGACCGTAAGACACTAAATGGACCCTGTCAGACGCCCTTGAGGTGTTTCGCAATACCTAGTCACATCGATGGTCTTAAATGTACAGTATCACATCAACGTTAGGTTCAGTCGGGGATCAACCGATAGCTACTTCAAAGTTGTTCATGAAAGTAGTCCCCTTCTCTAGGTTTAGCCCACTGGCGTGGTTTACCGGAGTGTGGCCGCTGTGACTACAGCTTCTTGGAGCCATTAGAGAAAGAGCTTATGGAGGTTATTTGACAATTCTGAATACTCCACTTCACTCCAAATGTCTGATACTACGAACGCCAATCCGCCTGCCAAGCGTGTCGATTATGGCAATCAAATCATCTCATAGCAGAGGCCTATGTGTAGCAATGGGCTATTAGAGGCTGTTATGTACCGTTGCATAGCGACATTGAGGTATTGATTCGCCATTTATATGCTAACCTTTCACTTCAAAAAGGCTATTATTACCCTGTTATTTTACCGCCAATAACAAAAAATGGGAATCGAAAACCGTTGAAACGATATAAGCAGCCGTTTCGGTTTTTGTCAATCGATATTAATTCGGAATGAAGAGAAAATGTTCGCATATCCAATATGTTAAGGACATTTTAAGCGACTTATGTGTCAAGTCAAATTATATAGTCATCGGTTCTTTGAGTCACGATAGACGAGTGATTGTGTGATCTTACTACAACGACGGGAAAATAGGGAATGGTTTATTCTTTATGTCATAAATACATGAATAAAAAATACTTCACGTCCAGACAATTAACCCACCTTTCACCGACATCATTTTTGGGATAACGAGAGAAGTGGCGAGCCTGTCGCCACCTAATGTGCAAGCTAACGATATAAATTGTACATACATTTTGAAGAAAACTTACTAGTACAGTATCTAGAGATCTAACTCGGGTCTCCTGACAAGAATTCCGATCACCATCAGTTATCGAGCCTTTTTTTATTTTTCTACGTGGGGAAATACCTAACGTATACCCGCTCCCGCGGAGGCAAGGACGAGTGAATGGCCTCCAAATGGTGAAAAAAAATCCCACGTGGGTGACCCCCGAGTCCGCCACTCCTCACCTCAGGAAGGCGGGTACTAGATCCAACACCAGTCCACCCGTCACCCAGCGGCGGATCTGGAACTTGGATCTACCGCATACCACATTTCGGCCGCGGAGGGCAGGGAGAGCGGCGAATCGCAATACCGACCCTTCTCTCCCCCCTGCGGCCCCACCTCAGATGCATCTGCGGTGCGATCTCCGCCAGAGTCGCGGTAGACAGGGAACATGGCGCAACGCAATACCAAAACTCCACCACGACTCCATCTCGGCTCTGAAGGGCCCGGAGAATGGTGCGAATGCAAAGATACAAACACTACCTCCACATTCCACCAACACTCATCCAAAGTGGGGTGCCCGAGCCCACTTAGAGCGTTTTTATGTTTATTCATTTTCCGCATACTACTGATATAATTTTTCTTTTGTCGTGAATTGAGACGCTTCCGTCTGAGCGGCGGCTGTGTCTAATGGACTGAAAGCCTGGAAACTCACCTGAACGGATATAACTGTAGCGAAAGCGGTGAGATAATTCACTATATATTTACAAAGCCTTTCTTATAAAGAACTTACTATACAATTACACTGTATCATTCCGTATGCGAAAATAAAGGGCATATGTAACCTGGCCGGAAGAGAAACAAAGGTGGCACCATAGATGCATGAACTAATTCTACTGGATGCACCACCATCACTACACTCGAAACTAGTTATCTTATACAAATCGTTTACGTTGTTAGTAGTGAAATGTACTCCTATAATAACATATTTATGATAATGAATTTCCGTAAAGTAACGCCCGAGTCTTTTAACTATAGAAGCCTTTCTTAGCATTTTTTAAACTCGAGTATATATGAATATTTATTTATATAAATATATTTATATCAAATAAATTGTAACGTTCGCGTGGACACTACGATAAGCTCTCACTATCGCGTTGTCTTAAATAGATTTCGGTTGAAAGTGAGTCTAAAGTCTGAACATTCTCTGCGGCCTAACAGGATAGATGGATTTTAATACGAAATGCCATCTGGGATTAATGGTTATGATCCGAATTTTAACTTATTCTATCTCAATGATGTTAAAGATCGCTGTAGTCGAAGCGTGTATACACCGGTTTTCAAAATGTCGACAGTTCTGAATTGAGGGTTCGATGCCAGATCGGTTCAATGTAGAAAACTACTTTTTCTTTTCATCGGGTCTGGGTGTTTATGGTACCTCTGTCATTTTCGTTTCCATAACCTTGTGTATCAGTGCACTTACTTACTCTTGGGATTAGAGCAATGTATGTGAGGTTGTTCACATTTGAGTTGTCTCTATCAATGTACATTTATTTATTTTATGATTTTAATCTATGTTATTATTATACCAATGATACTGAGTACCTCTGTGGTCGAGTCGCCAGCTCAGAGATCCTGGTTGCGATTGCAAAACGGATAAATGTAGAAAGTTTTTCCTCATTTTCTTGGATCTATATGTTTGGGGTACCATCGTTGATTTCAATTCCATAACACAATTAGTTACTTAGCTACTAACTTTAAGACCAGTACAATTTATGTGCTATTTTCCACCTTTATTTTATTATTTATTTCTAAAACCCTATGGAAGTTCAAATATTTAAATAGATACTTATGCATTTGTTTCATTGTAATTCGATTATACAAAAACAGTTCCTTGATTTAAATGAATTTTGGCACGCAAATAGTTCAAAACCTGGATTAAGCGTTCCCTTAATTATCTTTGCGCAACCCTTAACTTAGGCTCTCTAGGCCTTCAGGCTTCGATAGTTACGAAACCAGGATACAATTATATTAGATCGAATGCGTCAACGTTAGAGAAATTAAATCCGATTCTTTATTTCTGTTTAAAATTATTAATATCCTTCTCGATTGTTGGGGTTTAAGCCTAAAACCAGTTACTGGACTTAATAAAGTGGGTAACTAGTTTATGGGGTGGTGTGTATAATGAGCCTACCCTATTGACAGATTCGAAACTTTTTTGTTTCGCGCAATTCCACGCGAAAGGGCTTCTGTAGCTTATTTTAACAGACTTCAAAAAGGAGGAGATTCTCAATTCGATTGGTATATTTTTATGCATGTATACCGATTATGCTGAGATTAATGATCCGATTTACGTGATTCTTATTTTGATATTTAGTTTGATGCGGAATAGTTTGCAGTGGGTCCCATAAAAATTTAAGATAGTTTGGCCTGGCAGTTTTCATTTTAAGATTTTTTTTTTAATTTATTTATGAACAAGTGGTTTACGTGGACGATGTCATTCTCGTTTGACTGGGGCTTTTTTAGGAATTTTTATTTAGGTTGGCTATGCCCCGATAAGTCGGTTTTGGGCTACATGTCATTGAAGCGGGGCGGGAGTGCGGAGTAGAGAATCTGAGAAATATTATAACCAATACGATTACATAAATTCTCTTCCTGAGCAGACTTTTAGACCGAGTCTATGAGCCCTCTCCTCAGCAGACTTGATGGCTGTCGGTCTGACGGCTGACTGTCGTAAGTAAGGCCTAACCTTTGTGCTTGCTGTTCAGACATCTCTCTGGCAAGACGTTCTTTAATAATTTTTTCATTTCATTTTCAGTTCATCACGATCTCTTCCAACAACGTGAAATAGAGTTTCGAACAACATTTGTTCGGAGTTTTTATGATATTTAAACATGATTTGTTTCTATAACTGTAATTTATCGTTACGTAATGTGATTGTTTGTAGCATTACATAAATAACCATTCACTTCCAGCCATAAAGCGTAACATAACGACGTCAGATATACAGACAATCTCATTAAATATAATGAAATTGTTCGAGGATAAAAAACGAATGAGGCGATTGACCTAAAGGCGAATCTGCACACAGAGAAGGAAGAATTACATCAATCCAATTTGAGGAGAGGGGCACATTACGCTCCATGCGTATCCTTTAAAATTATAGCTTGTATGGTCTAATTCAGAGGAAAAGAAATATAATTAAAGTATTTTCCTCTGAATTGAACCACACAACAGAATTAACATACATACCACGAGTGGCGTACACATTGTTGCATGGTGTCGCCCAATCTGTGGTTCTGGGTTCAATTCTCAAGCGGTTCACTATAGGAAACAATTTTTTCTACTGTTCTCAGGGTCTGCATGTTTGAGGTATCTTCGTTGTTTATGATTCCATACCACAAGTGCCGGGATCAGAGCAATGTAAGCAATGCTTTCCATATCTATGTATGTATTTATTATTATTATGCAAAAACGCCGCTTGATATCGGCGTAGCAAAATGCCATCTCCTTTCTTCTCGTGAGTGTCATAAAAGACAACTAAAGACAAAAGTCCATAACATAGTTATTTTTACCGCATGTGAGATATTCATCTGTAAAAAATAATAGCAGTTCACCAATCGGCTTTACAAGCGTGACGATAATTCATCTTTCCAGAGGAATTTAAAAGGCCGTTATGTATGTATATGTATTGCACACTTACACACACTTAGTTACACATACTTAGTTTGCATTACCTATGTAATTATATAATTTATGTAAGAATATAATCTATGTAAGTATTGTACGGTTAGCTTTGTTACTATCGGTTAGCTCACCCCCTGTTACAGTACCCCAAGCAAGTTTCGATAGCAACTGAGTCGAAAACCCTAGTTTTTCTAGACTAATTGTCTAGACCTCCCATACCTCATATACCTCCCATTGTTCTACCCCCATATTAAGATATTAGTGAAGTTGTATCGTTATAAATTTTATTAATTAATTATTTATGTTACTAGAAATAGACAGCTTGGTTCTTATGACTTAACATTTCAAGTCCATCCATACTCTTGTACATAAAACGAATTGGTCGAGGGCTGGAGAGTAAAATTTGTGACGTCTAAGTTGGGAGACAGTATCCTAAGACATTTTATACAGTTGATAAAATAATATTTTATTTAATAGACTTAGGCGTTACTTTACGGAAATTCATTATTATAGAGATGTTATTATACAATTAGCTTGTACAATCCGGATGAAAAACAAAAAAAGGCGTATGTTACCTGTTCTAAAAATGTGCTGTAGAACCACCATACAGTAAAATTCGTTTAAGCATCTGTGTGAGGGAGGGAGATGATTTTCTTTTCTTCGTACCAGTCAACATATGTCATGTATTGTTTTTACATACGGAATTTTTTCGGCTAATATTATAACAATATTTCAAAAATAACATGCAGGCAAAGGCCTAAACAAATACTTCATTCAATACTGTTAAAACACGCCCTTTTCCATTTTTGTTATCGTCGTGATTCGTTAGTTTATTTTCTGAAGGATAGTACTTTTTACTAAAAGGTAACTGTGAAACCGAAGAAAGCATTTTTTTTTCTTTATACCATTTTTAGCGTTAGTGTAACCGAATGTTAGGGTAACAGAAATTCGAAAACGTTGTGTATAAGAAGGCTGTTAGATCTTTAGATTAGAAGCTGCCTGTTAGATCAAATGAAATGGAAACCAATTCTTTTTGATATTTTGTTATTTTGTTCTTAAAGAGATCATGATCGATAGTTGACGGAGGACAGAACCTAACTATTATTTTGATCCCTAAAAGAAATTGTATTATTACAGGAAATTGTTATGTTAAAACGCTACAGATCTTATTTCTTTTTTCTTTAAATATTTCTTATGCTTAGTTAGTGGCCAGTTATAGTTAAAAAATTAAACACAATAATAGGAGTAACAAAATAAGTCTATTAAATTATCTTAAGTGGTCCACATTTCTTTTTTGGTTTATTTTCAAATCATGTATATTTATATCTCATGTATACATGTATACATATATATATATACATATCATGTATATTTCAATTAAAGACAGCAGGAAGTAGGCAAAGTGATATATACCGTTTGTGTGTACATTCGCGCGGCAAATTGCTTTCGACGTTGCAGTTTCAGTGACGTTTCCGGTTTATTGGCTTTTCACTGCGACGCGTTTCCGTTTTGATATCGAGAATCGACTGAAAACGTACCCGCCTGTGAGGTTTAAAAATGCATACAAAAACTTGTATTCTACGACTCAATTTCTGTGTGTAGAACATACTCGTATTTTGATTGCTTTTTGGTTTTATTTTTTGTTGTATTATGGAAATTTCAAAAAATATTTTGACATCAGCGCATAAATCAACGTATCGACGATTAGTTTGTCAATTTTTAATGACATGTCCATTATTCCCATAACCTATGGCGAGTTTAGACCTTTTTGCCTTGTCACAAGTTTTATTCATTGGGAATGGCGTGAAGTTTTATTCAAATTGTAAATAGCTTTTATATACATTATATTAACTATATAATATGTTGAAACAATAAAAGTTTCATTCCTTCCTTCTTCTTTTGTAACAAAGGAAACTCGGCAGGTATCCTTATTTGTGTTTATTTACCAAATTTAATACAATATTGAATACAAAATACTTAGGAATAACATAGGAGCGATCACTCGTCCCCAGGAGTCTTTAACGTATATCAAGTTCTTCTTATTCCCTTATTTATATCCCTTTCTATCAAGTTCTTCTTTAATACCTGCTAATAGAAAGAAACACTACAAATACATTTTCTCTATCTACAAACGATTATTGTATATATAAACGTCCATAAATAATGTAAATTATAATAAAAACAAACTATACACATATATAGATACACACATAGGGGCAGCATCACATTGCTCTGTTCCCAAAGTAAGCAGCTGCAGCACTTATGTTAAGGAATAGAAAACAACCAGGGTACATTGGGTATATTCCCAAACCAGAGACAAGGTAGAAAAAGTAGTTTTCTACTTTGACCCTTCCGAGAATCGAAGCTTAGACCTTAGAGCGGGCGATACCATGAAAACGTGCGTACGTCACATGTCGACGGATCTCGTAATTTATATAAGTATGAATAATCCAGTCTGACTGTATACAAAGATTGGCAACGACAGATAGGTGCAGTGTGAAATCTATAAGCCAGAAACGTCGCGAAAACTGCAAATCCAAGTAAGCAATTTGTCGCGCGAATACACGCTCGTGACATCGAGTGCGAAACAAAATCGATTTCAATTGATATCGGTTCGTGCGGGATCTGTAGCATAATAGGATTTGGTCATAAGGACGGCTACAGGTTCATCATCCTTAACGTAATCCCAAAAAATTTCTTAGGTGAATGGTGATGGAAAAAACTGAATTGTTTATACCTCTTTTTATCACAGTGTTGGAAATGGCGTGAAGATATAAATGTATTTAGAATATCTGTATGTAATAATAAATAATCACAATAGATTATGTAATATCTACCGTAGAATACAGGATATTCTGTCCTAACAAGGGTTTTCCTAGGTAACCTTTTGGGTAACCTTATGGTTAGAGTGTAGACATTCATTTTATTTTAAGAGCTACTCACGAACTACCATATCCGGAGCAAAAATGAGTGAGTTAAGAAGTACAGTCAAATAATAAACGAAATCAAACCCCCATTTTATACAGTATAAAGAAAAATGTAATCGTGTTTAGGACAACTAATGAAATATTTAAAGCATAAAAACAAATAAAAAGAATCGACTTAATTAAAACATCGAAACGTAAACCGATTAAAAAATCGAGTCGCAACGATTAATTTAAAATAATACACATTAAGCCTACGCTTATTCTACAACGAATCAATTGTCGCCCAGTGTGAAATAAATTACTTTAACACAACAAAATTACAAATCGTTTTCATGCAACTGAAGCGACGAATATTCATTAAATTGTCATTAGCATGCTCGAAAGAATCATTAATCAGAAAGTTTCGGGTCTGGGGGCGCGTTGAACAAAAACTTTATTTTCTAAATGAATCAACAGATATCATTATATTTCTTCCCTACGAAGTAATTAATGGTTGGCCAGTGTTTGTCTTTACTCCGGTAATCTTTAAATGATTTTGAGGAAATTAAATATCCCAAAATTGGCTGTGTGAAAGGTACAGAACTTCGTTACCTGTAGACTACCGTCTAAAATTGTCTGTGTAAATTTTAAAAAAATGTGTTCATTAATTTGTTATCCTATCTATATATTTAATTAAAAATTATTATGTTAAAAATTTATTAGAGACCTGATCTCTCAAAAGCTTGTTCCAGAGAGTACTTTTAGACCATAAGGAATAGTGTACCCTAAAAAATACCGGATGATTAATAATTATTATTACAGTTTTCATTTAGGAAATCTATGGCATTAAATTGCATAATATATAGGATTTCGGTGCTTCCTAATGCTTGATGACAAATTTGTGCTTCAATATCTTATACGAGCTTTTGCCCGCGAGGTCATACGCGTGAAAACAGATAGGACTTTAACTTTCTTAATTTACATTGCGAAGAAGTTGACATTTACGTATAAAACCTACTAATATTATTTTCATATACAATATAAAACCTACTAATATTTTAAGTCATAGATTTAGACGATAGCCGAGTGGTTGGGTGGTCGGAATTTCGAGTCAATAGACCCTAGTTCGATCCCCAGTTGGCAGGCTCGTACCAATGGGTTTTTAAAAAACTTATGTACGAATTACATCGTTGGCTTGGACATAAAGACGGCGACGGGCCGACCACCTGTCACGTTGTTCCGAAAATATCTTCGGTGGAAGGGGGGTCGAAGGGACTTAATTGTCTAGACTAGACCTCTGTCTACCCCTAAATTGAGAATTGCGTGAAGATATTTATTTATTTTATTATTATTTATTCTTTTTAACGATTATTTACTGTGATCCAAAAATGAATTTAAAGGAGGAATTTTGGTAAATATCCGCAAAATTCGTTGCGGTATTTGTGATATCGGCTTTTTTGTTATTATTGCATGAATAGGGTGATTTCACCGTGGCTTGTCCACAAATCTGCGTGAAGGATAGATCTTTGCTTTTAAATTTCGCCTGGTGAGCAACCTTTTTCACTTCTTTGTTTCCTTCCCTCTACTGAAATGGATTCTTAAAAGTCGGCAAAACCCTAGAATTACTGGTGTCACTTATGAACGAAGTAAAAATGATGGCCAGTAATCACTTAATTTTTTTATATAATAAGGGACAAACAAGCAGCTGGCTCACGTGGTGGAAAGTGATCACCGCCGCCCCATGAACACCTACTATAACAGAGGAATAGCAGATACGTTGCTGGCTTTTGAGAAAGAGCTAATGTAAATTATGTGCTCGTTTGCCACCTTGTCAAATAAAAAAGTGGGTGACGTATATGCTACAAGAAGCAATATATCCGTAGAGCATCATAAACTTACACAACTGCCTGTAAAATTCTACAAACTTTTGTAGAATTTTAATAACGTCGCAGGTTCGGCCCCGCAATTCGCCTATTTCCGTAAACGAACTATACACACTTTGTTATTATTATACTAATTCCTTAATAGTAAGTTAAGCATTTAAAACATTTTTTTTCAACGCCTTGAGTTGACTGGTAGTGAACGTCGATAAGGCATTAAGATCACCCTTTGTTATCCTTAATTTTAGGTGATACAATGAAGTTTAAGTAAATAAATGAATACACAAGCATTGCAGCTTAGTTTGAGTGTTTAGATTTACGTCATAGATATTCACCAATTATGTTACAACAATTACGCCATCTCTAAATCAGTTTTAGAACTACTAAGTATTTTGCGAAACTACTTCCTCGTTATATGCTTATTTTTTAAAACATGTGTGTCCGATCGCTTGGTAGTACCGAAATTTTCAAATAGATGGCGTCATATAGTTTCTTGTGAAAAATAGTTCGCAAACTTATAACAACTTGAAAATTTTTAATGTTGCTAAACGTTATAACATATTTCAAAATAAAACTAATATTTTTGGATTCAGTTTTGTTTTTTAATAATATTTTACTTTTCGACGCGGTGAGTTTTACCTTCAATTCAAAAGATAGAGTGCTCAAACGACTCTCTCGCTCCTTTCTACCAGGTACTTCTCGGAGGAGAAAGAAGAATGAACTCAAAACCATGGCTATAATAGTTTCTCATAATTATAACAATAATGACGATATAAAAATAATAATCACTTTATTGGTAATAAGTTTGTAGTGCTTAACTGTTTACATAAGAAAAACTGAAACTAAAGTTAAACAATTTTGATACAATTTTTTTTTCACAATCGTGCGTGACATCTTCACAAACGAAGTAATTTCCTAATGAAACATATTTCTTGTTTTGTATTAAAAACTCGTTTCGTCTTTACTTTGCCGACATTATGGCTCTAAGTTCTTTTACTAAATAATAAATAAATACTGCTATTAAATACTACTATTATACTATTATTGATACTACTAATAAACTAAATAAATAAATAAATATCTTCACGTAATTCCCAATACAGGGTTAGACGAAGGTCTAGTCTAGACAATTAAGTCCCTTTGACCCACCTTCCACCGAAGATATTTTCGGGACAACGTGACAGGTAGTGAGCCCGTCGCCGCTTTTATGTCCAGTCAACGATATAATTCGTACATAAGTTTTTGAAAAAAACCATTGTTACGAGCCTACCCCTTGGGAATCGAAATCGGGTCTCTTGATTCGAAATTCCGACCGCCCAACCACTCGGCTATCGTGATTATCAAAAAATGATATTGTTATAAAAATATTAGTTATCTACTATAGTTTTCCTTGTATAATCTTATCTTCTTTACTTAAAAGGTTTTGCACTTCTAAAGTCGCATAAAGTTAAGACATAATTTGACGACCTTCGCGGACGAGTGGCGTATACACCGGTTTTAGATGGTGACGTCAGTTCTTGGGTTTGATTCCCGGTTGGATCAATATAAATAACACTTTATACATTTTCTCGGGTCTGAGTGTATGTGGCATCTGTTGTTTCTGATTACATAAATTATTTCTGACGTTGTCTCTACAGAGGTTTGTTTTGTAATATTTCCATTTTGAAGCATAATCATGCAGTAATGCCTGATATTACAATGTACAAACGAAAGTATAAGTGCTACAACTATTCTATAAATGTCATTATAAATAAACTAAATGCGGGATTCGAACCCTCAATCCTTAGCTTCAAGCCGACTCGCTATGAACAAGTCGGTGCAAAGTATTCAAAGTAAAAATATTTAATAATTTATCAAAATTGTTTTCGTGACATTCTGACATTTTTTTTAATCTTCACGCGAATTCGTTGTCTTTCAGGTGAAACTGTCGCCGTGTCAATGTCCATGCCAACGGCACAGTACACCAACATAGATATTTAATTAGATGAACATTTATTTATACATAAACATACATTATTCAAGAAAAAACATCCGTTATAATTTTGTGACAATTTCATTTTCAGACAGTCTTGTTATATGGCCCCTCTTCTCTCTTTCGTGCGCCTTAACGCCTGTATATTATGTCTTTATGGGGCTGAGTTAAGTTATTGATGTATGCCGAAAAATCAGCAACTCTTGAAGCATTGAAAGCTAATATTCAAGCCACAATTGACACCATACGGCCAGATTTATTGGAAAAAGAAGTAAAAAATTGGACTGATCGAATATAGTTATACTGTTAGCCGCGGCGGGCATATGCTTGAAATCAAATTTAAAAATAAATACCATATTAAGTAACAGATTAGAATAACAAAAAGTAACATTTAAACATAATTTTTGTCTTGTATTATTATTAAAATTTCGCAAGCTCTTAAAAACACCCGTTATAAATCAGAAATTTAAATAATTAACCGAAATGTACGGAATTTATCGGTTATATTTTTATAATATATATACAATAACAATAACAAAAGAATACGTGCATGATAATTTAATAACAATATGAATAACAATAACTTACATTTATCACACAAATGTTTTCCCCCCAGAATTCTAAAATACCCCTTAGCTTCGAAAAAGTAGGCTACCGGTACTGACTATTTTAGTTTAAAATACCTCATATTCGTTGACCTCAAACAATTTCAATTAGATTAAAGTTGCTTCCGATTAATTAGCTATTCGTTGTTAGCTAGACTATAACATCTCAGTCATCAAGCAAGACCGCAAGATGTCGGACACGAAGAAAATAATACGTGACGTTCTCAGTTCCATCGCATCTGAGCACAACTATAAAGAATACCAACTGAAACTTAAAGAAATCAGTACTGATGGTGCCAATTATTCATCAAAACTTTATGAAGCTTGTATATCAGCGCCAGATAAGGCTAACTTGGAATTATTCGGCAAGGTTGGCATAATAGGTGAAGAAGCAAGGGCCATATTAAAACTTCCTATTTATGATAAAGAATTATTCTTCTATAACAATCTAGTCAACCGTTACAAAGCGATAGAGGAGAAATATAAAATTCCGGAAAACCATAGACTTCGGATACCCAAGTTCTATGGCTGCAATAAATCCTATCTACAAGAGACTTTAGTCATGAAGAACTTGTCAAAAAATGATTTTAAATGCGAGAACAGATTTAAAAGTGTAGAATGGGAATATGCGGCGGAAAGTATAAAACAGTTAGCTATTTTTCACGCGTTATCGGTTGTTCTCGGAAAAGAGAGTCCTGTTACACATGGAAAAATTCTCAAGGAACTGGAGTATGTGTTTCCGAAATCGTTTTTGAGAAAATGGTGGGAAACTCTATCGATGCCTCTAAAGATGAGTATCGGGAACGGTTTTCTATATTTTTGGAAAGTAATTTACAAACCGAAACATTTGAGATGTTCTTTAAGCCGGTACGTCTTGCAGTAATAGCTCATGGTGATTTCAGACCTAGTAATTTGATGCATAGAAGACTTGAGGTATTTATTTAATTCATTTGTTTAATTAATTTTTTCTTCAATTCCTCGTAGAAAAAGATTGCAAAATGCGGTCTTAATGCCTAGATCTTCTGTAGTCAACCAACAGTATGGTGACATTTTGTAGCAGGCGGAATAAAGAGATTTTTTTTGTAGATAAGGGAGGCAAACGAGCAGGTGGCTCACGTGATGGTAAGTGATTACCGCCGCCCATGAACACCCGCAATAGCAGAGGCTTAGCAGATGCGTTGCCTCCCTTAGAGTGCCCCCTCCCCCAGAATTGGGGGAGTGGGTGTGTGGGCCACCTGCACTCACCAGACGAAACGCAGAAGTTTGTTGGACTCCTACTTTACGCCGGTATTCTGTGAGGTTGTGGTACTTCCTCGGTCGAGCCGGCCCATTCATGCAACAACAAAAGCTGATGCGTGGCTCTACCACTGTAAAACTAGAAAACTAAAATTCAGGTCTACTATAGCAAGCTCTTAAGCTAATCAAAATATAACGTAAATATGGTATCGTGTGGTATGTGTATGATCTTAAATTTCATATCTTTGTTTATCTCATAAAATCAGGGACAAAAGGTTTTAATAACAAAAATAGTAGTTTTAGATACTGAATAAGATGTAATGATATTAATAAGTTCAAAATCTATACATATAAAATTGAAGTGTGTTTATCTAATTCCAAAATAAGAGCTTTTCACTAAATGCATATTTTTTCGTTAATGCAATTAAAATTAATATTATATTATAATTATCTATTATAATTATAAGTAATTATGGAATTCAAATCAGCACCATTAACCAGTCATCGGTTATGATAATATTAAAAAGTAACATAGTTAAGTAGAAAAAACTTCTCATGAATTTTAATTAAAAAAAGACTTATAATATTAAGCTGGATCAGGTATTTTTATTAAAATTAATCTCTAAAATTAACTGATTTCCGATATCCTAGTTGGTAGTAGTAGCCATTGAAGCTAAATGTTTTGGCGTCGAGTCCCGCTGGGGGAAACATTTGAGTGATGAATGTGTATTTAAACATTTATCTATCTATACATATATTTATGTAATAATATAGTACCATTGGCACACTTAAAGAACGATATGCTGACTACCTGTCACGTAGTCCCTAATAGGTATCGCTGAAAGCTGGGCCGAAAGATTTAATTGTCAGTGAACTTTGTTTTGTACATCTTAACGCATTTTCCTAATACACCCATATTAGGAAAATGCATTAAGATGTACAAAAAACGTCATCATCGTTCATCTTCACGAATATAAACAAGAAGCGATCATTAAATAAAAATAAATAATTAAATAAATATCTTCACGCAATTCCCAATACAGGGGTAGAATTAAGTCTAGTCTAGAAAATTAAGTCCCTTTGACCATCCTTTCACCGAAGATACTTCGGGACAACGTGACAGGTGGTGAGCCCGTCGCTGTCTTTAAGCAGCGATCATTACATACTGTTTATCTACACATTTATGAATTAGCTGTTGTTACGGACGTAATAAGTTACATCCTGTGAACCTAGGTCTTCGTCAATTAGACGCACTATTCGATGTCCCGCTCTGGTCTTATATAGAGATGCGTAGTAACTTATATGAAAATTAATTTTTATCCAAATTAATTTTTGAAAAGTAAAAATAATTTTTTACTTCTTCTGGATAAAAATTAGTCTACATTTCTTTTTCAGCTTCTTGTATTACAAATCTTCTACTATAGATATATCTTCTATATTTTTTTTGTCTTTTGATAGTATTCTATATACCTAGACGTTCGTGTATAAACATGATGAATTTGAAAGAAGCGAAAGACATGTAGGGTAAAAAATCGTGATAATAGCGATCTGTTCTCTCTGCCTACCCCGTCAGGGACGCTGTTGCCTACGAATTGAAGATATTTCTTTATACATAATTACTGTTAATTATTCTAATGTTAACTGTTCATTATTCTACTGCATTAATCTACGATAAAATTATGTTTATGCCAAATTTAATTCAAACCTGTCTAACTATTATGGCACGATTGAGTAATAAACATTCAAAAATATTTGTAAAATCAGTCAGCATAACTGTTATTATTACTAGGGTCTGAAAAGAGTGTTTAAAGAGCGTCCCGTATGCGGAAAGGTTTGCAATATTCGCTATTTGGCATGCAGATTTGCGACAATACCAATTATTTGTATGTATATTAATTATCCTGTCCATAGCGAGACTCCATTCGAACTCGTCTATCGGACCGTTTAACATTATTAATACGCCAGATTATATTTCTTTCAATAACCGCAAATAAAACGAGGTAATCTCAATAGACCATGTTCTGTTACAATAACCTTGGTATGTTAAATAATACATGGAAGTTTTAATGAAATGTTAATTCGATTTCTATTTTAAGTTAGATCTCAAGCTACGCAACATAAAATATATACATGTAACAAAACATTTTTGGAGTTAAATCCTTGGGCGTAGGAGGGGAAAGATGAAAAGGCAATTTTAACAAGAATTCTCTCACTGTATACGCTATTAACTAGGGTAAGGATGACCAAGATAGTTAGAACACATGAGTTTTTTTACTCTACTCATTTAAAATATACATGAAAATGTATTTTTGTCTCATATCCATCGTTAAAAATTATTTTATAGCTTGATTAAAAAGTGAAAATAAATCGAAGACCATGTTATAACTGTAAATATCAAATCAAATCATTTATTTATCGACATAAGAATGTACATTCGTTTATCGATAGTCATTTTTAATCTACCACCGATTCGTAATGAGGTTCCTCTAACGGAGAAGAAATAGGCGAAAGAAACTCCGTAGGTCCTATCACCCAACTACGCTCCTTAACTATCCTCTTATTTGGTAAATATTTTTTACAATATAATGTATTATACAATGTGATATGATATTTTCTAGAAATAGCTTGTGAGCGATCACCTCATTCCCAGAGGTTCGGTCATTAATATATTCATTTACATTATAATAACCCTTCTTATAAAGTTTTTCTTTAATAAATATTTTAAACCTGTTAATAGACAGACACATTTACCGGGATTTTGTTGTAGAAGCGTATACACCGCCCTATGAACGAGTTACTTACTCTATGGAGTCTAGTAACCGCAGTCTAGTAATATAAAACTAAACGTATAAATAAGTTTTTGACCCGGCTGCTGGCGAAACCAGAAAAAACCGGTATATACGCCACTCGTCCACGGAGCTCTTCAACTAATGAACTGATGAATGATCAAAAATCTGTGTTAATTTTTTTATTGTTACAGAATGGACAGCTGGAGGTGGCTATTGTAGATTTTCAAACATTACACACGGGAAACCCTATAACGGATCTTCTTTATTACATTTTCAATGGTTCGGACAAGAAATTTCGTCGTGAGCACTATCGACAGCTTCTCGAACACTATTACACCGAACTGTGCTCTGCTTTACGTCGATTCAAACTTAGTCCAGATCTTATATATACGAAACAAGATTTCGAATGTAATTTAAAAGAGGTAAAAGAGTCACGATAGCCGAGTAGTTGGGTGATAGGAATTTGATTCGAGAGACCCGAGTTCAATCCCTAGGTGGCAGGCTCGTACAAATGGGTTTTTCGAAACCTATGTACGATTCGTATCGTTGGCTTGAACATGAAGACGGCGACGGGTTCACCACCTGTCACGTTGTTCCAATAATATCATCGGTGAGAGATGGGTCGAAACGACTTAATAGTCTAGACCTCCGTCTATTACCTACCATCTACTACAGTATTTCATTACCAGCTAAAATCAGCCACATTTCTCCGTGGCTCAGTCTAATGTGAACTTATAAGTACGTTTAAATTTAACAATGAGTATAGTAAACTTTTAACGTAGCATCGGAAAGAATGTTCATTGTGAAACAACAACAACGAAATAGTCACGATGGCCGAATGGTTAAGTGATCGGAATTCGAGTCATGAGAACAGAGTTCAATCCCCAGGTCGTAGACTGGTACCAATGTGTTTTCACAAAAATACTTATCTTAATCCGAATGGCTAGATTAGAAAAACTAGAGTTTGGTAACCAGGAAGTATTTTACCCATAATGATGGATACCAATTTGTTTTTTGAAACTTATGTACGATTCCATCATTGGTTTGGATAAAAGAATACGACAGGATCACCACCTGTCACTTTGGGCCAAAATAGTTCGGTAGAAGGTGGAACAAAAGAACTTAATTGTTTAGACCTCTGGCTATCATTGTTTTCAGAAATGCGTAAATTTTTATTTATCTTTTTAAATTACAGATCCTTCCATATGGGCTTGTAGTCGTAACGTTTACTCTGCCTTTAGTGACGATTGATGCGGAAAATGCTCCCAAGCTTGAAGGTGACTTCTCCAAGAACTACAACGAGGCGAAAACAAGTCCGTTATTCGCTGAAAGACTGAACGAAATCATCAGTGACTACATCGAAATGGGATTATTGTGATTTTAAGGTGAAAAAGTAAAATAATAGTTTCTATGGTCGTTTCTTTTTTGCTTTATCCTTACTCCGTTCTTCTCTTGACTCACGTATCAGCAAAGCTTATTTTCAATAACGTGACAGGTGGTGAGCCCGTCGCAATTTTACTTTCCTGGGCAACGGTATATTACATTTTTTTATCTTCACACAATTCCCCAAACTGGTAGGCAGAGGCCTAGACAATGTAGTAATTTCGATCCACTTTCCACCAAAACTTATTTGTGACAGGTTGAGAGAAAAAAAGAAGTAATAAATACATATAAACATTAATAACTTAAATGTAAGGATTCATATTGATAAAACGAATGCTTTCTCCGAGCGGGATTCGAACTCGAAGGCACAAGCTTTGAAGGCAAGGCCTCCAACTAGACTATCAGATCATCTATAATTAATGGAGTTGCTACTAAGACTCTTAATTAACACATTTACAAATAGTTTTTAATATAAACAACGCGAACGAAGCCGCTTACTAAGGCTATCAAATTAATAAAACTCAATATATATGAAAACAAACAAGTTATATTTACAACAAACATTACTTAATAAATCCTCCTCTTACGTAACCTTCTTATCTTCTCGTTTTTCAAAGTTGCCATCCATTAAGACGTTTAATAATCTTCCCATTGGTGCTTCCACAAACAAGTATAATGGTATTGCCATAACGAAAGATATTGACACCACAGCAAACAATATTATCACCTAGAAGTAACAATAAAGATTTTAAAAAATGAATATGGGTAATTGAAGCGCAGTTACACTATTCCTGTAGTTTTCAAGATATTGGGGGACAATTTAAGTACTGTGTACTGTACACATATTACAATTTAAGTACACAGAACTTAAATTGTAATATGTGTTCCGTGACATAAATCATTCATTCACCTACTTCATTCGTTCGTTCATTCAATCATTGTATCCGTGAAATGTTAGTTACAAAATTATAACTAAGATTTCAAAAGTTATAAAATTGCGAGATGTAGAAATAGGTCTATGTTTTGTAGTGTATATTTAAGTTGCATATGTATCTTCACGTATAATTCCTGATAAGATCAGAGTAAACAGGTCGCCAAGTATCGATCCTAACATATCACTGTCAATTTTTTTTACAGAAACAAAACTATGGTCATATTTACAATACATATTCACTAAAAACTACTATAATAGTAGAGCCCTACTCCTCGTGGCATGGTTCCAAGAACGCTGGCTTAATAAATAGATTTGATGACGCTAATCCCAACAGAGGTCTAGAAATTTAAGTCCTTTCTATCCAACTACTACCGAAGATATTTTGGGCCAACGTGACAGGTAGTGAAATCGTTGCCGTCTGTATGTTCAAGCGTCATGGGCTTCATAAATCGTACATAATTTTTTAGAAAACCCGTTGGTACAAACCCACCACCTGGGAATCGAACTCGTGTCTCGATTTTCCAAACATTCGGCGATCGTAAATCTTCAAAAAACTATAAGTAAATAAAAAAATAGTATGCAATTTAAGATAAAAGTAACGTACCACGTTGAATACCGAAACATGTGTCAGCTGATGATTGAGACCAAGAAGCGCATACAGAAGGTACATGTGCAATAGATAAACGCTATAAGATAGCTTGCTCGGCACCACCCAGCCGTGCCACTCGAAGAAACGCCGAGCACGTTCTGAAAAATGGTAATGAGACTATACTATATTGCAGTCACATATAATATAAAAGAAACCTCTTTATAGCCGAGTGTTTGGGAGAACCAGAGTTCGATCCCAAGGAGGAAGGATAGTAACAAATTAGATTTCACGATCGCGTAGTTGTTGATTTTAAGCTTATGTACGATTTACGTCGTTGTCTTGGACATAAAGACAGCGACAGTCTCACCACCTGTTACATTGTCCCAAAATAACCTTAGGTTAAATGTGGCCCAGAAGGACTAAATTGTCTAGACCTCTGGCTATCCCTATATTGGGAATATTATATGTGCAGGTGAGATAATTAAATATCTTCATGTATTTTTACGTTTTTTACTGTGATAGTCCGAAGTGTAGATAATTCAATCCCTTCCACTCACCGTTCATCGTATCTTGTTTGAGAAAACGTCACAGGTGGTGAATTTGTCTACATTATAGTGTCCAAAGTAACATTACAATATATTAACAATATAATTTTGTACGCTTCAAAGTAAATATCCACGTCTCAAGTAATACATTATATTTAACACAAAAATACTCGCTAGAAGCCGGATTCGACACACGCTACCCTTACATTCGTAGGAAGAGTCACTACCAAATATGCCCTTGGGTTATCATACTAAAAAGAGAATACTCCTGCCCAATCCCGTGGATGCAGCAGCATCATTTAAAAATTAATCAGTATGAATGTCTTCGGCAAAATGGTCGAAAGGACTTAATAATTTATATTTATAATCAGTATAAAAATAATTACTATTAACAGGTTCTGGAAATTTAATAAAAAGAAACTTGACATAAGTGTTGTCCTATAGTAAATAAATTAATGATAATAACCACTGTGAATGACTTAATCTATTCTATTGTAATAAAATTATTCTATTCTATATTGTATTCGTTTGTAAACTTAGGACTTTTATAGCCCATTATGATGATGATTTGATTTGGTTATAGTAAATATTACGTACCGCTTAATCTTGTAACCAATAAAATTACGACTAATGAAAGCATGCAGGCCAATAAGAAACGGTGAGTCGCTGCATACACCAGTTTCACAGCAAGCGATGTTTTTCCAAATTCCTCATAAAACATTCGCCCGGTGAGGAAATATCTGCCCATCACTACAGGAGACAACCACACTATATATGCCGATGTCTGTAACAATTTTGTTGTAGGAATGAAAGAAATGTAACATTAATTAATTAAAAGGCAGTAAAAATTATATAAACATCTTCACGCTGTTCCTAATACCGGGTTAGTCAGTGGGAAAATGTGACTTATGTCCCAGTAACGATATAAATTTTACATAAGTTTAAAACCAACCACTCTGCAATCGTGAATTTAATGGAAAAATAATATGAATATGAAATCAGCCGTATAAAGTACAATTGAATTGAAGTATATAAAATGGATAGAAAAAAAGAGACTGCTCAGAGTGGTGTGGACGTGCGAGCACATTGAGCGCAAGTCAGCACTCCTCCGACGTAATTGTAGGTGATGGCTGCAGGCGATCGAGCCCTGAGCTCGTCTCCTTTGACATCGAGGTTATTCACACATACTCCCTCATACTCCAATACCTTAGTGCTCACGGTCCGCCTCCACGATGATCGATCCGGAGCCATAGTCTCTCATTGTGACAGATCAGCAGTATCAGACATCCGAGAGACATAGCCGCGAACATTGCCGCTTCATTAGGTACATCTCTATACCGCTGACATTAGCGCGTCTGAGTACTTCCGTGTTTCGAACACGGTGCGACCAATGGATGTTCATAATGCGTGGGCATATAAGATGGAATCTGTTTAACATGCGAATATGCTTGCGGTATTGGACCCACGTTTCAGAGGCATAAAGGATAGAAAGTAAAAGTTGGGCAGAACGACTACCATATACACAGCTACTTTCGTAGAGAGCTTTATTTCATGTGAATGAAATACTATGGGATGAAGTTTGCCAAAGGCTACAGCAGCCGCTCCAAATCTGCTGTTGACTTCATTATCAAGGAGGCACTTTGATGAGACAGTGCTGCCCAGATACTTGAACTTATCTACAAGCTTAAGCGAGTCGTTACCGATTTTGATGTCGAACGGGACCCTCTGCAGTGCATTCAGAACCATTACTGCGATTTTCTTTACACTGATTTTCAGTATAAAGATAACCGCAAACTTCAATTAGAAGTTGCTCGTTGCTATTAATGTTCCCTACACCACGTCTTCCTAAGATCTTCGGCCAAGCTCCAAAGTCACGACTCTCGCGTTAAAATCGCCCATGAAAATAACCTGCTTTCTACGTGGAATCCTAGTGAGGGTTGCGGCAACAGCGAATGCGTGACTTCCTCATAAAACTTGTCCTTGATGTCCTCATCTTTGTCCATGGTTGGCGCATATACATTTAGGTGACTGATGACATTTAGGTGATTTTCATTGGCCAGGTGTAAACACAACGTGGTAACGCGGTGTGAATCGCAGTGACCACGCAGCAAACGTCATATTATGAGTTTTTAAGGTGCCGGGATTGCCAAGGTGGTGGCGGGATTGGGTGCTTGTGAAGAAAAATGGGGAATAGGATACTACTGTCACAGGAGAAGGGTCATAACAGCAGAAGCTAGAACAGTTCGGGGTCGAATAGTAATGCCGGACAGACAGCTGAAGGAAGCACCACACTACTTATTTGTATCTATTGAAATAAATGTGAATAACAATTTACCTTATCGGGGAGGAGATGACAGTACTTGTTGAAGACTTCGGTATTATAAAGAAAATATCCGATGGACATTCCAATTATAAAGCTAGGTATGTTGTTGTGAGCCGGTATATGTAAGTATTTAAAGTGGTCACCGACGAGAGTACGCAGGAACCTACAAAAAAACAGTAAATAAATTCTGAGGAACGGAATTCTTTTAACATTTCAAATATGAAAAATATGTTCATGCATAACAACCTTAGTGGTCCAGTAGCGTACATAAAGGTTTCTTAATATAGCCTGCTCTGAGGTCCCGGATTCTATTCCCGATAGAGTCAATGTAGAAAACACTTTTTCTACATTCTCACGGGTCTGTGTGTTTGTGGTCCTATAGCGGACAATTTGGGGCAGGTAAAGGGTATCTACCCGTCAGGTAGGTTGATTGTCACCTAGGGAAGCCGTCTCCTCCACCAGTGTGCTATTGTGCGCTATCGGTAATCGTATATATGCATGTAATCGTGCAAACTTTGATAGTGCGATATAAAGTGTCGATGTATTTCCTGAAGTTTCCGTCAGTACTACCTTCCAATCCAATCTAATTTTCACTGTTTCCGATTCCATAACACGAATAATTAAGCTACTTAGTTTGAAATCAGTGCAATGTAAGTGAAATTGTCCTTATCTATGTATATGTGGTAATAAGGAAGGATAAAGATTACTATGAAAACCCACCGCATGACGTATGATTGCCTATGAAGAGAATTTTCATAATAACGACGCTACGGCCGCTACTCTCAAGTAAAATACATTTGTTTCGTTGACTGAGACTTTCAAGAAAGAGGATAGAAAGAAATAAAAAGCTGTGACTGATAATTCTGATGGGAATCAACGTCTAAAGTGTAAGATATCTATAATATTGCCATGAAGACTTTAGAATGACCTCTTTACATAAGGGCCTATGCGCCAGTGGCAATTTAGATTAGATCTAGATAGATTTTTCGCCTCATAACAAGGAATAATTAAGCGATAAGACACTGTATCGTGAAATACATTAGGCGATTTGGAGCATTTTGCAATCCAAAATTAAATAGAGTAAATAGGAATAAACAGACATAGATACAGTCACAATAGCCGAATGATTGGGTGATCGGAATTCAAGTCAAGAGACCTAAGTTCGAAAACCAATTGATAGGCTCATACCAATGGTTTTTTTTTTTTCATAACACATGAACGATTTACATCATTGGTTTGGACATAAAGACGGCAAAAGGCTCATCACCTGTCGCGTTCTCCAAAAAACTAATTTCGGTGAAAACTGATTCAAGTGGACTTAATTGTCCTATCTCTGTCTACCCCAGTATTGACAATGGCGTGAAGATTTATTTAGTGAAATAGATAGAGACGAGGAAACATACTCCGGTTCCAGTAACGCAATCGGGTCGAAGTCCTGCAGCCAGACGTGAATCGCCGGCGCTACCATTCCGAGCAACAAAAGGGATGTTAATACAATTTTTTTTCCTCGATTTCTCGTCAGTAGATAGACAGCTAAGCCGATTGTAAATAATTGTGTGTCCGCTGCTACGTGCCTGTAAATATAGTTAGTTTATAGGATACAGTTAGTTTACAGATACTTTTAATGTATTAAATACAAATTAATTGCTGCATGAGCTCGAGGTACATTATCACATCTCATAAGCAAAATATGAATAGTGTTTACAATGTATAACTACTTTACTTACTTCTCACTTATCTTTACACAAAGTCCCTGACGGGGTAGCCAGAGAGCATGGATTGCCAAGTGTCACGTTCCTTACATACTTCTTTCGTTTCTTTCAAATTCATATTTTTTATAGGAGCCACAGTGAAGTGGAATCATTTAACTAGTATAAAATCAAAATGATGTCATCAAGATGACCGCCGTGGGCGAGTGGCGGACAAACTGGTCTTCATGGTGTCGCCAGCTCTAAGATCCCGGGTTCGATTCACGAACGGATCAATGTAGATAACTACTTTTTCTCTGGGTTTGCCTCTGGGTGTTTATAGTGTCTTTGTTGTTTCCGATATATTAACACTAGTGCTTTAATTATTTCTTTAGTAATGTATGTATGTATGTGATGTTGTCCCTATCTATGATCGCATTTATTTATCAAAATATTAATTATTTACCAAGTATGAACACCACATATACTATATCCCACATAATTATTCGCATATAAAAGATGGAGCCACCAGCTTTTCCTGCAGTCAGCGACTACGCTATTCACCACAGCGTATTTCCATAGAGGACCAGAGCCGAGATGCCGCAGCCATGTCGATGTAAATCCCAATACGACAGCGTATGGGGCAGATAACCTGTGTTCAAGAGACATATATCTAAAAATATAAAAATAATTTCCCTAATAAGCTTCAGTGAAAGGTAGGTCAAAAGGACCTATGAAGTATGGACCTCTGCTTACCTCAGTAGGGGAAATTGTGAGAAGTTCACCCTTCGACTATTTTTCTCCAAATACATGTATTACAGCTGAATTTGAGTCGTTAACAGAAATACTGTTGTTTTTTTTAATATCAGCAATGCTACATAACGTAAGAAGCTGGACGTGCCATGTTAAAAAATTATACGATAGTGAGTTGCTTTTGTTCACCAATAATTAAGGTCTTTAAGTATTGCAAGAATTTAAGAAAAGTGTATACATAAAGGAGAAAATTAATAATAATAAACAATAATAAATATATATATATATATATATATATATATATATATATATATATATATATATATATATATATATATATATATATATATATATATATATATATATATATATATATATATATATATATATATATATATATATATATATATATATATTGTCCCATTATTTGTTTATTATTATTACTTTTCTCCTTTATGTATAGTCTTTTCTTAAATTCTTGGAATACTTACTCACGTGTTAGAACCGAGAGGCAACTTCTGTTTCTCTATGTATTGGACAGCTCTACCGAAACAGTGGCTTCCGTTTCTTCATTTCTTTGAATAATTCAGTTACCTCGTATCTTTGAAGATACGAGGTAACTGAAGACCGCCATCTGTTGCTAACCAATAGTTTTTTCAAGTCTTGTCCCTTTGTTTCCTCTTACAAAATACACACTAAGAAAGAGAATGGTATATTCATAAGCCATAGAAAAAATAATTAAGGAATTGAATGGCCCTTTGTTGTTTCGAGAACGATTAAGCCGATTCATTTTGCCACCGTTTTCTTAATTAAAATAAAATATTAAGCATTTCCTACCTCCACCAACGCAGCAGCATTATTTTTGGAAACAAAGTCCACTTGACTTGTATTTTTTCAGTCTTTACTTGTAAATTATATACCAAGAGAAAACCAGACAATAAGAAGAAGACCTCTACGCTCATAAGTCCAGTGGCTATTAACTGATAGTGAGTTGTCTCAAACGCCTGAAAACAAAATATTAATTAGATTAATGGAGTTTTTTGTTTGTTTGTCACATATTTTTAAGGATGACCTTTCATCTTAAGTTCTAATGAAATACTTATTGTACGCCAAATAAGGAAAATACAAAATATAAATGACAAATTTCGATATTAAAAGGCTACATAGCAATATCTTTCAGGCAACCTCAGGAATTTACCTAAACTAAAACTAAACTTAATGGGTAGAATGCATATGAAAGAACAGAAATAAGTAATAAGAATACCATACATACTGTCAGTAATTATTAATGAAACTAAATATTAATTATAAAATAAAGGAACCTATGAGAGAGAAAGAGATATTGTCATTAAGAGGAGCATGTCTAGTGTTCTGAGCAAGTTTAACAATTAAAGGTAAGAGTAACTTAGAGTACGATTAAATCCCCTTTATGTCACACTAGTAGAAATCCACTATGAATCAGAAAGACATGTGCTTGCTTTAAAACCAATCCTCCTGGAGCCCACTGATGGATCTGACTGATATCTCACCAATTTTTCGGTTTATTTGCCATACGGTTGTGACCCTTAACCGAGTAGTAAATGATGTGGAATGCTAGAAGAACATTTTAAAGGCAACCATACGGACGGACCCAACGGACTCTTAAACACGATCTATTGGAGCGACCAACGGTCCGCTGGTCATTCATATATAGTTATGTCAGTCATGGAAATTCCTCTTGGTTCAATGTGGATGTGCACGGGAAAACGGGAATAATCAACTGAATTTCCCTATTAGAATTTATAAAACTAATGAAATGTAAAGCACTATTTTTAGTAATGAATAAAACGTAAGTGACAACGAAACGTTAAATTCAAATGTTAAAGAGTTTCATGAAAACAAATTTTATTACCTTTTCGAAGTCTCGCGGATTATCCGAGAAACTTGTTGAATTCAAAAACAACGTGTGCCCTAAGATCACAAAGAGCATCCCTATAACTCTGAAATAATAAAATTATTATAAATATCAGAACTTTACATCCAGATCGATGTATGAATTATAAATATTTAATAGTATAATTACTTTATACTATGTAATCCTTTTAGCTTCTTCAATCTAGGATCTGTGGGCTCGGCAGATTTAAGAGCTTCCCAGTTCCGTGGAATGGAAAAACTTAAAAGTATCCTTTTTGCTGAAAAAGAAAGTAATCAGTAATAAAGTAAGGCAGTAGCCTGTCAATGCTCATTGCTGGCCTCAAATATTACTCAAATATTCTTCGAGGAAGATTAGAGTAAGTCAACATCCATCACCCTACTCCAAGCTGAGTTGGTTGGAGTTTACACATGTTTGAAATATATTTTTTCGTTATTTCTTCAATACTCAGTTTTCCTCCTTCACTGCCGTGCTCGTAGTGAATTCATAACTCACTTAATGATATGTATTTACTGATGCACAATAATACAATGTGGCTTCCTTATTACGTTTCCTTATTATGTGGTTTCCTTATTATCTTGTACGCCTTTTAAAGAAGGAAGAGGGTTTGGGAGATATAGGAAAGTTGGCGATGGATTAAATCTAAACGCAGAAGCATATGTCTTTACTAAAAGTCTAAATTCTGCCAGGCCTCTTTTGTTTTTGTCGAATACATATATTTTAAAACATATATCCAGTTTTTAGTTTTAACTTCATTTATCGTATATTTCGTTTCCAGAGAGGAAAGCGAATATAAGTCATATATAATAATTTCTTGAAAAATATGAAATACTATAATAGTATCAAATAAATACTTACTAGTTTCTTGTTTAATGTCTTGCTCAGTATTATAGAAATACTTATCGTAGATACAACCAAATATGTTCACGACTAGAAGAGAAACAATTATAGCAGCTACTGTCCAATCTGTGTAATCTATTTCACTTTTTTCATTATATTTGTCACAGCTATAAATATTCGCCAGTTTAGCTTGTATCCCATATTCTTTCCAAATAGTCTCATTGACGCAATTTTCAAGAATCTTTTTTAAGTTTTCGGTATCATTTAGATCTTGATTCTTTATATATTCTCGGCAAGATTTAGTGACACATAAACCCCTATCCACATACGAGTGATTATAATGTTTTTTTCTATAAGCCGAATATTCCTTAAATGTTAAATAAAAAAAAATCAAAACGATTTTTACATAAACAAATACGTTTTTATATAGTATAATTTATGCATCCTAAAGTTAAGAACTAATGGCATCTACCTCGTTGTAAATGTCTCCACATTAGGAGCTCGCCTCTGGCGGACAATTTGGGAAATACTACAAGATCAAGCGTCCTAAAATAGTTTCTAAGCTAACGTTTACTACTTACAATCTATCTCTGTTTCAAATTTATTTTTCGTAAGTCGAGTAATTTAAGAGACTTCCTAATTAATCTGAAAGTGACTCTATAGTTTTAATTATCGTCATCTTTGACCCATTCCATTAAAAAAAAGAAAACACTCACAACCACGGTAAATTGTGGGGTGGTAACACGTTACATTAATGCTCCATATTTTATATTACATCATCATCATCATTCTGCTATCCAAAGACTAGTTCCGAGCGGAAGCCAATAAAAATAATGACAATCACATTATCGCCACATTTGACAAGCGAATTAACGATCCCTGTACAAACCTTTGACTACATTTATATCTACGCTATTCTCATTAATGGGGTAGACAAAGGTTCAGACAATTGTCCTTTTGACCCACCTGTCACCGAAGACATTTTTTGGGACAATATGATAGGCAGTGAGCCTGTCGCCGTCTTTATGTCCATGCCGACGAAATAAATCGTATGTTAACTCTAAAAAGGTATAAGCCTACCACCGAGGGATCGAACTTAGTAGAATATCAGTTTAATTACTTCATACATATTTTTTATTTGGCTTGGCTGTTTGTAGTTTTTTAATTGTTTCCGATTCCATAACACAAATGCTTTAGCTACTTACTTTAGTACCAAAACCATATCTATTTATTTATATAAAAGACATGTTCAGTAATAAATGTTCTCATAAAACTTTATAGTTTCAAACCTGAATGAGTGTCATGAGATCATCTCGAGTGTCTGACACTAAATCGAAACGTGCCAGGCAATACAGACTACCGGGGTAATAAAGACACTCGTCATAAATATCCAGTGAAGACAGGCGAGGCATTCGGTAGTATTCGGAGTCTGAAACAAAATTAATCAATTACCATTTAAAAAAAAATTCTTCACGCCATTCTCAGTAATGGGATAGACAGAGATGTAGTCAATTAAGTCCTGTTGACCCACTTTTAACCGAAGAAGTTCCTTGAGACAACATGACAGGTAAGTTTAGCAAGCAAGGTAAACTTATCGCCATCTATATGTCTATGCCAACGTTCTCTGAGCAAGAGTCCTCAGAATTAGTATCAAGCTCTTGGCGTTTTTGACATTGATAAGTAGAGTGTGAGAGAGAGTGAGAGAGGTGTAAAGAATTTCATAAAATAAGTTCTTCCAAATTCCTGTAAAATGTGGATCAATAGGACTCAGGGTATTGATACCTGACTATTTCAGAATTGGGAATAAGAGAATATGTAAATAATTTAGTTACGATAGCCGGTTGGGGAGCGACATCGGAATTAAATTCAAGAGACCAGAGTTGGTACGCTCGCGCCAATTACTTTTTCAAAAACTTATAAGTATGATTTATATCGTTTGCTTGGACAAAAAGAAGGCGACGGACTCATCACTTGTCACGTTGTCCCAAAAAATTTCTTAGGTGAAAGGCGGGTCGAAAGGACTTATTGTTTAGACCTCTGTCAACCCTAGTATTGGGAATGGCGTGAACCTTTTTTAGAATATCTCAATATTAAAACATAGATTTATGTAAATATATTGTCTGCACGCTTGTACACTCAGACGGCGATTGGCTAAAGATAAAATTAAACAAATGAAACTTCAGTACTTACCATTTAAATGATAAATAACTCCAGCGCATTGATTGTAAAATAGCAACGAGATAAATATTATGAAAATCATCTTGCTACACGCGCGTACATCTCAGTTACAGCAAACAGTACGTTCATACACTGTCAAACATCATGTATAATGAACGGCAAAAGGTCATGTATTGATTTTTATAAATATACGTGCTTCTTGGCAGATCGTCAGAATATTAGTTTTCTATTTTTTTAATATTGTTAATATCTAAACGCAATTTCACAGAACTGAAGTAGGCAGGCGTGTAGAAAATTAAGTTCTTTTTACCTAAATTTTCATTGAAGGTTATTTGGGATTAATTTGACAGGTTGTGAGCCCATCGCTGTCTTAGTATTCACGCGAATGGTACAATAATAATAACATATAAACATAGAAATAAAATTCGAGTGTCTGTTTGTAATATTGAAATAACCGTTTTTACTACATGTATATACTGTACATACACCAAAAATTTTTTTTTACAATTTTTGTCTGTCTGTCTGTCTATCTGTATGTTTGTTTCGGCTAATCTCTGAAAAGCCAGGACCGATTTAAACAGAACTTTAACTGACAAATAGCTAATGTTATAAGGAGTAACATAGGCTACTTTTATTTGAGAAACTTAATTAGAGTTCCGCTTTAAGTGTTAAACTGCGGGCAAAGCCGCGGAGGGTAGCCAGTATTTTTATATAGATGAATACTCATACTCATATTCATGTACATCATGACATGAGTATAAACTTTCATATTCATCACATAAATGTTTGCTCCTGGCGGGACGAGAACCCGAAATCCTTATCTCTGAGTCCACTACCTACTACATTATCGCGTCGTTGGTAGTTTTGTTATAAAAAAGTACATCTTCAAGCTCCAGAGGTCAGACAATTAAGTCCTATATTTAACTTTCACCAACGAAATTATTTAAGGCCAAGTGAGAGGTGTTGAGCCTGTGGCCAACTTTACGATCAAGGCAATGACATAAATCGTATGTAAGTGTTGAAAAACTCATTGGTACGAGCCGACTTCCTGGGAACTGACTCGGGTCTCTTAACTCTAATTCCGATCCCCCAATCATTCGGCCACCGTGACTATTATCTATCTATCTATCTATATATATATATATATATATATATATATATATATATATATATATATATATATATATATATATATATATATATATACAAATATATAAAATTTTTGTTTCTCTTCTATCTGTCTGTTAGTTCCGGTTAATATCTCAAACGGCTGTACCGATTGTAACAGGACTTTCACTGACAGATAGCTAATGTTATAAGGAGTAACATAGGCTACTTTAATTTTAGAAACATAATTAGGATTCCGTGTTAAGTGTTAAACTGCAAGCAAAGCCGCGGGGGGCAGCAAGTAAGGAGTAACTTAAGCTACTATTAATTTAGAAAAATAATTAGGGGTCCGCGATAAGGGTTAAACCGCGGGCAAAGCCACAGGAGAGAGCTAGTTATTGATAAAATGAAGACTTTAATTTCCGCGGTGATTTATGAGTGGGTTCTGTAATTTTTTTTTAACATTTATTTTTCTCTGCTAATGTCTTTCAGATAAAAATCCTTTAGTTGCTGGTTGAGCTTAGCGAAGATAAATTCGAATCTGAGAACTCGAACTCAAATCCTACGAGGAAGACTTATACCCCTCTAGTAAAAATAAATAACATGGATAATATTCCTGTTAACAAATAAATAAATAAAATAAATATCTTCACGCAATTCCCAATACAGGGATAGACAGAGGTCTAGTCTAGACAATTAAGTCCCTTCGACGCACCTTCCACCGAAGATATTTTCGGGACAACGTGACAGGTGGTGAGCCCGCCGCCGTCTTTATGTCCAAGCCAACGATATAATTCGTACATAAGTTTTTGAAAAACCCATTGGTAGGAGCCTGCCACTTGGGGATCGATGTTGACTCGAAATTCCGAGCAACCAACCACTCGGCTATCGTGACTTTTATCGTGATTTTAAGTGACAATACTCGTTATCAGCTTGTCGCCGGACATTTTCAAATAAAGATTAATAATGAAATGATATATAATAACAACGCCCTTTCCGGTCGATAAGTTTTCATACGATAAGTTTTCATAACGCTGCCATGTGAAAAACAATAAACTTTGACGTCAACAAATGTAGCAAAAAGCAAGGCAAAGGTTTACGTATATAAAAAATTAAATGACACACATGTCACGGTATATTTGTGTTCATTGTTAACTGGCTTGCTTACTCGCATTCTGGCTTGTAAAGAGAATATGTAAATATTGTAATAAAATTTCATATAACGCATTTCTCCTTTTGCCAATATTAGGATAGGCAGAGGCCTAAAGAAATGTGGGTCACAGTGATGAAATTGTTGCAATTACCTCACTTTGGCCTACATAGCACACATAGCAAGCTTATTTGGAATGACGTAAAATGATGAGCCGAATTGGTTTCAAAGCTGACGGTGCAGGACATTTACATTGATTTACCGCGGTTATTTTAGGGAACTCAGAGATGACTGAGCGTCATTTGCAGCTCCTCATTACTTAATTATAAAATGCCTGCAGATTAAGTTCTGCCATTATACCTTATCGAAAAAACTTCTTGTTGACGAATAAATACAAATAATTTTTTGTATTTTGTGTACTTTCACTGGATCATGTCGTATAGAGTTTTGGTGGAGGCTTTTGCAGCATATTTTTTTAAGGCATACAAATTTAGTCATAACTTGGGATCTCGTGTGACAATTGTTGTTCAATCGGAAAACACTATTATCCTGACATTTCCGTTATTATTTACCTATTTTCAAAAATAATTAATACAGCAAATACACTGACAGATAGCTAATGTTATAAGGAGTAACATAGGCTACTTTAATTTTAGAAACATAATTAGGATTCCGTGTTAAGTGTTAAACTGCAAGCAAAGCCGCGGGGGGCAGCAAGTAAGGAGTAACTTAAGCTACTATTAATTTAGAAAAATAATTAGGGGTCCGCGATAAGGGTTAAACCGCGGGCAAAGCCACAGGAGAGAGCTAGTTATTGATAAAATGAAGACTTTAATTTCCGCGGTGATTTATGAGTGGGTTCTGTAATTTTTTTTTAACATTTATTTTTCTCTGCTAATGTCTTTCAGATAAAAATCCTTTAGTTGCTGGTTGAGCTTAGCGAAGATAAATTCGAATCTGAGAACTCGAACTCAAATCCTACGAGGAAGACTTATACCCCTCTAGTAAAAATAAATAACATGGATAATATTCCTGTTAACAAATAAATAAATAAAATAAATATCTTCACGCAATTCCCAATACAGGGATAGACAGAGGTCTAGTCTAGACAATTAAGTCCCTTCGACGCACCTTCCACCGAAGATATTTTCGGGACAACGTGACAGGTGGTGAGCCCGCCGCCGTCTTTATGTCCAAGCCAACGATATAATTCGTACATAAGTTTTTGAAAAAACCCATTGGTAGGAGCCTGCCACTTGGGGATCGATGTTGACTCGAAATTCCGAGCAACCAACCACTCGGCTATCGTGACTTTTATCGTGATTTTAAGTGACAATACTCGTTATCAGCTTGTCGCCGGACATTTTCAAATAAAGATTAATAATGAAATGATAAATAATAACAACGCCCTTTTCGGTCGATAAGTTTTCATACGATAAGTTTTCATAACGCCGCCATGTGAAAAACAATAAACTTTGACGTCAACAAATGTAGCAAAAAGCAAGGCAAAGGTTTACGTATATAAAAAATTAAATGACACACATGTCACGGTATATTTGTGTTCATTGTTAACTGGCTTGCTTACTCGCATTCTGGCTTGTAAAGAGAATATGTAAATATTGTAATAAAATTTCATATAACGCATTTCTCCTTTTGCCAATATTAGGATAGGCAGAGGCCTAAAGAAATGTGGGTCACAGTGATGAAATTGTTGCAATTACCTCACTTTGGCCTACATAGCACACATAGCAAGCTTATTTGGAATGACGTAAAATGATGAGCCGAATTGGTTTCAAAGCTGACGGTGCAGGACATTTACATTGATTTACCGCGGTTATTTTAGGGAACTCAGAGATGACTGAGCGTCATTTGCAGCTCCTCATTACTTAATTATAAAATGCCTGCAGATTAAGTTCTGCCATTATACCTTATCGAAAAAACTTCTTGTTGACGAATAAATACAAATAATTTTTTGTATTTTGTGTACTTTCACTGGATCATGTCGTATAGAGTTTTGGTGGAGGCTTTTGCAGCATATTTTTTTAAGGCATACAAATTTAGTCATAACTTGGGATCTCGTGTGACAATTGTTGTTCAATCGGAAAACACTATCATCCTGACATTTCCGTTATTATTTACCTATTTTCAAAAATAATTAATACAGCAAATACAATACATACTCATCAACTAACGCATCACGATAGGCGAGTGGCTGCGTCATCGGTTTTCTTGATCGAATTCTATTGAACCGAGTTCGTTCCCCAGGAGGCAGGCTCGTACCAATGGGTGTTTTCAATAACAAATTTATGATTTACTTCATTGGCTTGGACATAAAGACGGCGATGGACTCACCACCTGCATGTTGTCTCAAAAATATCTTCTGTGGAAGGTGGGTCGAAAGAACTTAATTGTCTAGACCTCTGTCTAACCCTGTATTGGGAGATATTAATATTTTATTTTAACATAACACATGCTAGTAATGCCTATTACTAGACTCAATTAATGCAATCTTTGTATTAAGGTTCAAAATATCTATTGAAGACAAACTTTGTAAACAATATCCTAATATAAATAAATACATTAACGATTATATTTGTAATTTTGTTTATGTTCAATTTTAATTAGAAAAAATGATTTTTTACTTATGTAACTTTTATAAAAACGAGGTTGCTAAGGAGTTCATTTCACTTATTATTTTAATGGAGGAGCCATTATAGAAACCTCATTACTAAACAGTGGTAGATTCAAAAACTTCCAATCGATGACAATCACGTATATTACTAATCTTTGAATACATTATTCGATGTGATTTTAAAATCTTTTGTCTGCTTGGAAAATTTTAAATTATTCAACAAAAAAATTTTTGGCTCTCGTACAAAGCGTTGTTTGTGATACGTTAAGTCACGATATCCAAGTATGTTTAGTGCAGTAGGTCAAAATGGTTATTTAATATATTTCTTATAATTAATTACGTGTTTATATATGTAATAGTCAATTTTTTGGGGCACATTGCCCCAAAGAAATGTATTGAGTGAAAGGTGGGTTGAAAGGGCTTAAATGGTTACTCCAGTAGGGAACGGCGTAAAAAAATTAAACGGTATAGTTGTATTAGATATATCTTCGGTTTGCGTTAATATGAATGTTATCTATTTTATTTTCCACATTATATGACAACACTTTTCCTTCTTATACCTAAGAATTTATACTTAAGAAGTTATCCTTCAGATAGGATAAATTCTTATATCTATCTTCAACCCATGATCTGGTTATTCGTTCGTTTTCTAATAACGAGTATAGTATTCCACAACATTTCACCGATTTATTTGGCAAGTCATTTACTGTTCAGGCTACATTACTCTGGAATTCCTTACCCGAAGACATTATTGAAGAATATATTAAATATTCTTAATAAGGTAGGTGTCAAAAGGTCAGTACTTGAACAGTACGTGAACATTTTTTTAGATGTCAATAAAGCTAGTAAGTTTGTATATTTCAGTAGGTCAAAACGGTTGTTTGATATATTTCTTATAATTAATTACGTGTGAATATGTGTTGTATGTATGTAGTATGTTCATAATTATAATGTTATTTATGTATTTTGTTACTATTGTAATATTATATTATCTGTATTAATGCAGTTATATTGTAAAATAAAATAAATATCTTCACGCACTTCCCAATACAGGGGTAGATAGAGGTCTAGACTAGACAATTAAGTCCTTTGGACCCACCTTCCACCGAAGATATTTTCGGGACCACGTGACAGGTGGTGAGCCTGTCGCCGTCTTTATGTCCAAGGCTACGATATAATTCGTACATAAGTTTTTGAAAAACCCATTGGTACGAGCCTGTCACCTGGAGATCGAACTCGGGTCTTTCGACTCGAAATTCCGACCACCTAACTTCTCGGCTATCGTGACTTTAAGGTTGAACTTACTTTTGAAGGTCTAGTGATATCTTCAAGTTCAACCTTAAAGTCACGATAGCCGAGAACTTATTTAATCCTCTTAAATAAACCATAAGTTATATTGTAATTACATAAAAAATTATGTATGTGTAATATCCATAAATTTACCAATAATTTAATTTTATTACGTCTACGTAATATTTTTGGTTGAAACACATTTGTTTCCAACATTTATTTCCAAATATTTATTTCCTACGCGGCGGGTTGACTGGGAGAGAAGGCCGATAAAGGCATTAAGTTCGCCCTTTGTTATCCTTATTTTTAGGTAAATGACAGTAAAGTATAAATAAATAATAAAATAATCATAGTTATATGAGTTTATTGAACTCTCTATTACAGAAATTACATTCCAAACGAAAAACTATTTAAGTCATAAATCTTTTGATATCATTTTTTCTTCTTCTCCATATGTTGGCCATTATTATCGAGTATGGTCTTGACCATTCTGTTAATCGGTGCTTCGATGGTCAAGTGAAATGGCAATGCCAATAAGAATGCCAGGACCACAACAGCGAAATGCGTCATTAACTGAATAGAAAAGTACAATCGGTTAGACCGCTTTGAAAATGTTTGTGAAATAGCAAAATTAAGCTCTAAATGTACTCTGTCTTCACCGGTATAGCGTGAAAGACATTTTATTTAAATGTACTGGTATGTTTATTTTTTACCTCCTCGCATTTCCCCAGAACCGAAACCAGATAGAGGTCTCGAAAATGAAGTAAAAGTGCAGGAAGGCATGTACAAGCTTCTTAACAACTTATTACAGGCTCTTTTATCTATACAACATGGATGAATAATAATAACATTGGTAATATAATGACCACGGCCTGTGTCTTGCAGTAGACTTTTATAGATCATATAAAAGTCTACTGCAAGACACATGCCTTTCCCGTTATCCATAATCGCCACGCTTGACAAGCGGATTGACGATCGCAATATCAGCTATTCCGTAGATGCTGCTGCCTGCCTGTGTTAGACCGGTCTTCTGAATTTTGGTCTGGTATTTTATCAAGGTGGTTATCCCGGCATCTGTCAGTAGCCACTTACATTTCCATAATTTATTCCATAGTCGACTCTTACGACACCCACGGGAAGAGAGATGTTGGTGTTATTCTTACAGTACAAGTAGTAGTGTTATTAGTGGTAATGTTATTATTCTTATAGTACACGGCATAAATGACACATAAATAATGAATATAAAAAATATTAACGCCATTCACAATAAAGTCCTTTTGACGCTCTTTTCACTGTAGACATTTTTTGGGACAACGTGACTGGTGGCAAACCCGTCGCCGTCTTTATGTCCAAGCCAACAACATATAAATCGCACATAAGGTTTTTTCAAAACCTACGTCACGAGACTTACTTATAATAAATTTAACTTGTAAAAAATTTTTACCATCAAAAAGAAGGAAACGTGGCTGAGCTGAGTTCTGAGGCCGAGTAGTATGTGAACGATATCCATATGTATCAGGAAAACTGCGTACGTGAGTCGACTTGGTATCACCCATCCATGCCATTCTAATATACGACACAGAGTATCTAAAACCATTAATATAATTATATAAATTATCAAACTCTTATTAAGAAAAGTATCTTCTCGCCATTCCCAATGCAGGAATAGACGGAGGTCTAAACAATTAAGTCCTTTCGACCTTTTTTCGTGATGCATTTTTATTGATTTTGATGTATGTAGTGACATGCCATGTCATGTAGGAGCCATGCTGGAATTTTGTAGTTTTGTTAAAAAAACGAGCTTTAGCTTCATTGCATTGACCATATCCAATCATAGGTTGATTAGATTCACGAATTCCCAAATACTGGGCTGGACATAAATCACAAATTTGTGAATTGTATTTGTACGTTTTCTATAACTCTGACGTGGGTATGTGGGTACATATTGGAAAATGAAAATATATACTGACTTAGTCTATAGACAAACATGGGTAGCTGTTAAAAGAATTATTTTTATTGAGGGAGTAACTTGGGGTAAAGACGTTTAAGAAGTTGTATATATTTTCGTCGTTGGGTTGGTTTAAATATCTATTTTGGCTAATAAACAGCCAAACTATAGTGCTTTAACCATAATCACAACTTTTGACGGTCGAATTTGAGATGACAATATCAGAGTTACACTTCAGACCTCGCTACTAATCAGCGGTCTGCATATTTTTTAAACAAAAGAAAACCAAATTATTCACGCTATTCCATATGTAGGGGTAGATAGAGGTTTAGACATATAAGTCCTTGCGACCCACCTTCCACCAAAAACATTTTTTGGAACAACGTGACAGGTGGTGATCCATCGTCGACTTTATGTCCAAGCAAAAGATTGAACTAATACTAAAATTTTTGAAAAACCAAGTGGCACGAGCTTGCCAACTGGGGATCGAAATCGGTGCTCTTGACTCGAATCCCGTTTACTTAATTTCTTAATATTTTTTGTGATGGTAATTCCACCACCTGTCGGTCGCTTTAGCCTTTAACTTTTCTTTAGTTGTTGATTACGTCACTCTCACGAAGAAAGAGATAGATAATACTTACACACACACTTACCATTTAATTTGAACACAAGACAAACAATGGCGATTGCAGTGATAACACTCATAACAACCCGCTGCGTGGCCGCGTACAGCAACTTAAATGGGAGGGAGGGTTCGTACCCCTCCATGTAAAACAAACGTCCCAGAAGTAACGTATACATGAGTGCAGGTATGATGCACCAGCATAACCTTGAGAATGTCTGTTGAAAAAGTAAATTTGTGTGAAGGATTGATTTCGCTAACGTACTCTACTTGTACTTCGACGAACCTGGTCGAAAGGACTTAATTGTTTGGACAGCTGTCTACCTCAGTATTGGGAATGGTATGAAGATTTGTTTTAATAACTGTTGGTTTGGTTTATATTTCTTCTATCTATCTGTATATTAGAAATTGAAATTCCATGTATCAATATTTACTCATAGATAAAAGTTACAAGATTTTATTCAAATCCGCCTCGGATTGTGTTTTTAATTCAAAAATTTTTGCTAAAATTTTTTATGTGTACATATAAACACAGTCATCAAACAATATTTTGCCCCTAGAAGGTCAAATCCACAACCCTAAGCTTCAAAGGCAAGGTCATTAGCATTTAGGCTATCGGGTCGTCAACTTAGCTTTATGTTCTGTATATTTTAATACCAACTTTTAAAAACTCTGAATTTTAGCTATAGCTATTAACTAAAGATATAAAAAGGCTCCTTTTTAATTTTATTCCTTCCATTTTAATCTTTTTAAAATGATTATTGAAAAATGAGAGTCTCTCGTGAGGAGCTTATTTTTTGGAACAGAACTTCATCACTGATTCACTCATTCATTTATTTATAGTCTTAATCACAATCATAAAGATTAGATAACAATAGTTAATGAAATAGGGATATGATATTGGCTCACCTTTTTACTCATTATACTTTTTCCGGTCTTCTGCTTTTGGTATACTAAGTATCCAGTAATCATACCAATGATATACGCAGCTAAATTGTTGTGCGCAAGAGTGTGCATCATATAGAAGGTATCGTTACGATTCGTCCTATAGAATCTACAAATAAGTAAAGGATTTCTTAATGTATATTAGCTCACATAATATATTAACTTAACATATAATAATATCTTTAATAAAGCCCAGATTAATTAAAAAAATATAATTAACAACTGCTGATAGCATCATGAGGGAGAACGACTCAGAAATGTTTATTACTCAATATCATCAATCAATATTCAATCAATTTGATTGATTTGATTTGAAACTATCGACGCCTTAGTATCCAAGCTAACAGTATAATACACTTACATAAAAATTTATTTGTAAATAAATATTTATGCACACTTAAAAACATCTTACAAACAACACACTTAGTGGGATTCGAACCGACTTCAGAACCAACACGGCTGTCGAGTCGATCCATCATACAGATATTATTAACAAAATAAATTGAGCATAACAATTTACATACTCCGGATCCACAATAACGAGCGGATCCAAATCTTGTAGCAACACGTGAAGTGCTGGTGACACGATCCCGACAAGCAGCAACAGTGCCAACATTATTTTCCTGCCGCGGTGCTTTGTTGCTATATGCACAATTAAACCAACGATAAATAGTTGAGTATCTGCTGCTAAATGCCTAAATTTAGAAAAAAAACATTACATTAACTGTAGAATATTTAGGATATTTTGTTAGAATAATGTGTAACAGTGTATGAGTAACATCATCATCAAGTGACATGTCAAATTTTAAATACCATTTTGCATTTTATACGATAATCATCTTCCCCAAAGAACTAGTAAATATTTAGATCTATTATCAACTTACACGTTACATTACACAACGAACACTTACATGATTGTAATATAATAAAACAATGAATTATGTTGAATTGAATAAGAAAAAAATATTTATGTGGGTCGAACAATATTGCGCTAATCACAAAGTAATCCAAAGCATTTGTGTTATGGAATCGGTACTACAAACGTAAACCCGAGACCATACAGAAAAAGGGTTTTATAAATTAAATCATCGATTCCCAGACGAGTTAATATAAAACACCGCTTTTTCTGTCGAAACATCAGAGCTGGAGCACAGCGAACATCACACTTTGAAAACTAATGTGAGGACCAAACGTCTACGGAGGTCGTCGATTAGTATCGAGTGTAGTTTTCGGTAGGATGTATCTTGTTAGAAGAGCATCCTAATGTATCTCTAACCGATGTCGTTGATGACATTCTCGACATTCGATTAGTGTTAGGGTGAACTAAATTACAGTTACCGAAATGGTATTTTTTCTACGGTCCATGGAAACTTGTAAACAACTTCAGACAAAGACGGTTTCGATTGAGAAGTAATCCCTAAAATTAAGTTGAAGTGTCTCTATGCCCGTAACGTAGTTATGATACAAAGATACTTGAAGGTAGTAGGAGTGTTGTATTCGGTTATTAGGCAGAGATTTTGTCCGCTTTTAATGATCACAACTATTACTACTAGGATATAATGTATTAGGACCTAATGTACATGTTTTCTCGGAACTGTCTGTTTTAAATATAATAATTCTTCCTGTAACTTATATTTGATTTAATTGATTTTCAGTTCCGTAGATTTTCAGTGATTGTAGAGAGAACAGATCGCCAAGTGTCACGCTCCCTACATACTTCTTTCGCTTCTTTCAGATTCATCATCTTCTTCATACATGCACGTCTAGGTATCCGAGTACTCTTGACCCTCCCCTCTTCGAGCAATTTGCTCACATGGTCTTCGAAAGTTAGTCTCAGTCTACCTCGACACCTTTTAATATAAACTTTCGCGTTATATATTTTCTTCACCATTCGGTCTTCACTCATTCGCTCAACGTGCCCATACCATCGAAGCACGCCCTTATCCATTTTTGAGACAAGGTCATCTTTCAAACCTGCCATATTGCGAATCTCTTCGTTTCGCTTTCGGTCGGCCATGGTAAGGCCGCACATTTTACGAAGAGATCGCATTTCCACTGCATTCAACCTGCTTTTATGCTTCTTCTGGCATACCCAGGTTTCGCTACCATATAACAAAGTCGGTACCAACACTGCGTTATGTATTGCAAGGCGTGCACTTTTCACAACGACTTGCCTTTTGAATAACGCAGTCAGGGCACTATTGACTTTGTTCCCGGCAGCTATACGCCTGTCCACATCTTAATCATATCTTCCATCCCGGCTATACGCACTCCCCAAGTATACAATTTCATTCACCTGTTCTAGACATTCCTGATTTACCCAAATTTCGCACTTCGTTCTTTCTTTGTCCCTTTCAATACCAGAACCTTAGTTTTATTAGCATTCAAACGGAGACCATTAATTTCACATTCTTCTTTCATACACGTGACTAATGCCTGCAGTTCTACCTCTGATGGTGCAATAAGCACTGCATCATCAGCATATAGCAGACAATTTACTTTTATGTCACCCAATTTCACACCCAAACAGCTATCTTTCAGCTTCTGTAAACAGCTGTCGAGATACAGTATGAACAGCCAGGAAGACATGACACAACCTTGTTTTACGCCCGTTTGGACGCTAAACATGGGTGACAGGTCATGCCCTACCCGCACACAGGCTTTACAGTCACAATAAAGTGAGTGCACAGCCCTTAGCAATCGACCATCCACACCATACCCCGGCAACAGTTCCCACATTTTCTTCCTTACAACCTTATCAAATGCTTTCTCAAGATCCACAAAAGCACAGAAAATCTTCTGGTTAGCAGCCAGAACCTTCTCCGTGATCATGCGGAGAGAAAACATTTGATCCGTGCATCCTCTTTCAGGTCAAAATCCGCATTGTGCCTCCCATAGAAATCTTTCCGAATTATCTTGCATCCTACGTGTCAAAACCTTCGAGTAAACTTTACTTGCTAAACTGGTCAAGCTGATCGCCCGATAGCACCCGCAGTCATAATGTGAAACTTTACCTTTATATAAAGGCACAATGACCGTGGATCGCCAATCATCCGGAACAGCCCCCGTTCGCCAGCACAAATTGCACAGCAGATGAAAGCTGTCCCAGACGCGTGGCCCACCATACTTGACCATTTCAGCAGTAACTCTGTCTAGTCCCGCAGCCTTACCACATTTCAAACTTCTAATCGCACATTCAATCTCTTTCATACTGATGACCTCAGTGTCATCGAGGTGCGAGTCTGGCGTACCAGTCACGGCGTCACCCCGGATCCTCACTTAGATCATCACACGCATACATCTCTATAAAATTGCTCCATCGCTGCATGACGTCCGATTTTTCTGAGAGGACGTCATTGGTTCCCGAAAGCACTTTATTCATTCTTAAGACTGTCGAACCACTCCGGGTCCTTCCAACCTTTTTCCAGAAGAGTTTGGAGTTCTCCTTGAAGTTGTGCGACAACCTTTCGTCCGCTTCCATTCTACTCCTTTCACGCACTTCCTCAATCAATGCTTTCGTGTGAACTTTCTGGAGCTTATATCTTTCTTTCCTCTTCTCTCTCATATCCTTATCATTACTAGAGGCCACGTAGTCTAACCATGCTTTCTTCTTCTTATTTACAGCTTCTTTCACTTCGTCAATCCACCATGCATCACCCTTTTTACTACTACCTCTTTTCACAGTTTCACACACGTCTTCCGCTGAACAAACCATTCCATCTCTAAGGCTCTGCCATATTTCTTCCACACATTCTTTCCTGACGTCGATGCTGTCCAGCTTTTCGGCTACCCTTGCTTGATATTTATCCCTAGTGTCCGCTTCCTGAAGCTTCCAGCTTCGGACCGACCGACTGTGGTTCTGGTCTCGCCGTCCGGTGGCGCCAACCCGCGAACAGACTCCTAAATCTAGTAATCACTAGATAGTGATCCGTTTCCAGGTCAGCACCCCGGAACACTCGCGTATCCATCACCTGTTTTCGCAGTCGGTCATCCACCAGGAATAAATCGATCATACTTCTCTCATTCTCTCTTGTTCTAGTATACATATGGATTTTCTTGTGACTAAATTAGTGTTTGTCACAGGAAAACCCTTTTCCTTGCATACAGCCAGTATAAGCTTGCCAGCATCGTTAACCCTTTTATCGCTAAACATTCCAAGCACGAACTCGTACCCTGGCCGAGCGGTACCAACCTATCCATTCAAATCACTACATACAACAATTCTTTCGTTTCCTCTAACCAAGTCTAGAACTTCTCTTACATTCTCCCAAAACTCCTCCAGCACAGCTCTGGACGACGAAGCTACCGGCGCATAAACAGCCAAAAGGAATAACTTCGTCAGTCCCAATTTAAAGCGAACCCAGAGAAGTCTCGAGTTCACAACCTTATATTCAGTCATAGCATCGACCAACGGAGACGACAGCAGCACCCCCACTCCCTGGCAGGTGCTCTCGCTCTCCGGGACTCCGGACCATAGAGCTAACGCCCCACCTGGGAGCTCTTCAGTACCGCTGCCCTTCCGCTTGGTCTCCGACAAACTCACGACATCTAATTCTCTTTCTTTCATTATTTCAATCAACTCATTCGTCTTATCTCTCATGCCTCCTCTAACATTCCACGTGCCAACTCTGCACTCCGTCCTCCACCTTCCGTCGTGTCGGGCTGTGCGTGACGGGTGCCGGTCCCCATCGCCGCTTTGCTCGCAGCATTCCACACCAACGGGGACGAACTGGTGTGCGTCGCCTTGGGGGGACGCCCTAACCCTCGTTGGCATGGGTGCGCAGCTGTGTAGAATTGCAGGCCTGAAAAGGGCTGGCAGAGGTCGCGACGTGCACGCTTCTACAATGACCCATTGATGACCCATTGACCTACATTCCAAGATGTTGAATACTTTATACGCATTGTTAATGAAAGGCTTATGACCGACAAACCTGATACCTTCTAAGTAAAAAAAACTTCACGCCATTCCTAATACAGGGGTAGAGTCTAAGATTCTAAGATATTTTTGGGACAACGTGACAGGTTCTTATGTGCAAGCCAACGATATCAATCGTACATAGGTTTTTATAAACCCATTAGTACGAGCCTGCCAATTGGGGATCGAACTTGGGTCTCTCGTCTAGAATTTTGATCACCCAACTACTCGGCAATCGTGTTTTCTAAGTAGTAAAGGTTATCCTTAAGGGCACAGATCAAATTACTGTCAGTGAAGCGATTTTAATTACTAAATTACTTATTACACAAAACATAACTGACTTAAATAAAAATGAAGTCAACTCACCATGTTGGGACAATACAATAACTCCCTTCATTCATGTAGTTATTAATATACAAGATGTGATGCCACCAATACTTGCGACAGTCTTTCACTAAAGAATCAGTCACGTACAATTTCCACAGTGGTCCAGATCCGAGATGCCTTAACCAAGTCATTGTACAAAGTAGAACTATTACATTACCTGGTCCAAGCCTGCAAAACCAAAACAATAAAAAATATATTGGTGAAAAAGTAGTAAGATTTAATAATTTTTTTGTCACTATTAACACTTTAAAATACACACTTTTAAGTGAAAATTCCATTTCATGAACATTAATTTACTGATATAGAGAACTTTTTTTTTAACATTTTAAGCTAGCGTTTAACTGCAATCCCACCTGATGGTAAGTGGCGATGTAGTTTTTGTTGGTAGGCACACTAGCTTAGAAAGAGCCTATTCACTCTTCTCTTGAAGACACCCACATTGTAATCGGACGGAAAGACTGATGCAGGCAAATTATTCCAGTCCTTTGCTGTACGCATTATGAACGACGAAGCAAAACGCTTCGTCCGAATGCAGGGTATATCGACAACAAAAGGATGGAGACCCGCCGTGCGTCTTGTTGTCCGATGATGGAAAGGGGAAGGGGGAATTAACTCATGTAATTCCTTCGCACACTCTCCAAAATGTAACCTGTAGAACACCGAGAGACTGGCCACGCGACGTCTGTGTTCGAGACTGGACAAATTGGTAGTAACCAAGTCAGGATCACCGATTAGCCGCTTGGCCCGTCCCTCCACAGAATCCAAGGCTGCCAGTTGATATTTAGGAGCTCCAGCCCATATGTGGCAGCAGTACTCTACAGCCGACCGGACTTGAGCTTTATATAGGGTCAGAAGCTGTCCCGGAGTAAAGTAACGCCGCACTTTTGCAAGAACTCCCAATCTCCTTGCAGCGGCTTTAGCCTTAGACTCAATGAACCGCCCAAAGTTAAGGTTTGACGTGATTTCGACTCCTAGTAACTGGAGGCGGTCGGTGTATTCCAGAGATACATTCTGAAATTTAGGAGCCAAGGTGAACTAGCTCCTTTTGGCGGAGATCAAACAAGCTTGCGTTTTGGTGGCATTGAATCTCACAAGATTGGTATTGCCCCAGTTGGAAACTGCCTGTAATGTAAGATTCATACGCTCTACCATGGCCTCCCGAGCAGACTGTACTTGATCCTGTCTGGACTGAACACGCGCCAGATATCTCTCCACAACTGTGCTGTCATCTGCATACCCAAAGAGACCGGGCTCGAGCAGGTCGTTTATGTGCAGCAGAGAGAGTTGCGGACAGAACAGACCCTTGAGGAACTCCGGCATTAATCGCCATAGCCTCCGATGAGCAGCCGTCAATAACGACTCGCAAAGACCGTTCCCGCAAAAAGTCTTCTATCCAGGCTATCAGTACAGGGGATATACCATATGAAGGAAGCTTATTGATAAGGCTTGCATGCCAGGCCCTGTCAAAAGCCTTCGAGACATCGAGCGAAACCGCGAGTGCTTCACCACTGTTCTCGAGGGCCTCACCCCATAGATGTGTGACATACACTAGAAGGTCCCCAGTCGACCGATTTCGGCGAAACCCGTACTGTCGATCGTTAAGGAGATCGTTATGTTCTAGGTATGCCAAGAGGTGCGAGTTCAATATACGCTCCATAATCTTACGGAGTATGGAGGTAATTGAAATAGGTCGATAATTGACTCGGTCAATCCGGCTACCTTTGATATAAATATATATATATATATATATATATATATATATATATATATATATATATATATATATATATATATATATATATATATATATATATATATATATATATATATATATATATATATATATATATATATATATATATATATATATATATATATATATACCTTTCACGCCATTCCCAAAAAAGGGGTAGGTAGAGGTAGATATAGGTCTAGACTATTAAGTCCTTTCGACCCACCTTCCACTGAAGACATTTTTGAGACAACGTGTCTGTGATCGTCTTTATGTCCAAGCCAGCGATATGTATCGTACATAAGTTTTTAGAAAAACTCGTTGGTATGAGCCGACGCCCTGGGGATCGAACTCAGGTCTCCTGACTCGAAATCCAGTCACCCAAACACTCGGCTAAGGTAACTTTTTTGAATACGTTATTTATATCTGTTATTACATTAATTATATTATTACATCTTCACACATGTGTTATTAATATTGACATCTTGACTTAAGGACTACAAAGAGACTTAACACTAGATGGTATTGAGATGGCAGTTAAAAAACAACAAAAAGTAAATAAACTTACGCGTATATTGCAACACTTACTTACCTACATTGACGTAAAAATAACACTTTAAAGAATGTTTTCCAAGTAATATCCAGATTTTCAGTGCGCACTTCCAAATTATATGCCATCAAGAAGCCGGCCATCATGAACACAATCTGCATCAACACCAACCCATTGTATATGAGATAATAGTAAAATTTTTCGTGAGTCTGTAATTTTAATGGAGATAGTTTTATAATTTTTCTACGATCCAATACCGTTTGTACAACCTCATCGTACAACATCGTTTACCTTTTCGAATTCGTGAGGGTTATCAGTGAAGGTTGTGATTGTAAAAATAGTATGCGAAAATATCGATAAAAATATAACAGCGGCCCTGAAATTAAAAAAAAAATAAAAATTTTATTTTCAATAAATAAAAAATGAAATTATTAATGTTAGATTACAGAGACCCGATTAAGTTATAATAAGCTTAAAATTGTTTTCTTTTTTAATTGATAGAAAACTTAAATAAAAAATAATTGTAAATAAATAAAATAAATAAATATCTTCACGCAATTCCCAATACAGGGGTAGACAGAAGTCTAGTCTAGACAATTAAGTCCCTTCAGCCCACCTTCCACGGAAGATATTTTCGGGGCAACGTGACCGGTGGTGAGCCCGTCGCCATTTTTATGTCCAAGCCAACTATATAATTCGTACGCGTGTTTTTTGAAGAACCCATTAGCACGTGCCTGCCACCTGGTAATCGTAATCTTGACTCGAAATTCCAAATTCCCAACCACTCGGCTATCGTGACTTTTTAAAAAATAATTGTATTAATATTAAAGATATTAAATGTTTAAAATGTATATGTACCAAATGATAAATAATAATAATTAGTAGTTGATTCATTAAAAAGAATAAAAATTACCTAATACCATGCAGTCCTTGCAATCTTTTTACTTTAGGGTCAGATGATTCAGTTGTTGTTAGCCATTTCCAATTCTGTCTCAATGAAAAACTTGAGAGAAATACATGCCCTGTTATAAAAAAAGATTTTTATTAACTTGTGTCGTTAAGGTTTCTTTAGGATGATACCTGCTGAATTAGAACTACTCTATACATGGATTGGCGTGTAATAATTATAATTTTGTAGCCAGTCTGTCTATTGACTGTAAACGCAGTAATTTCTCAACGATCAATGTAAGCAGCGCTTAAAGTGGGAGGTGTCTGGTAATACGACCGCCGAACCTCTTGTTAATAGTTTGCCTATTAACAGGTTGAAAAAAAATTATTAAAGTAAAACTTAATAATAAAAAAATATAAAAAGGGTTATTATACTATAAATGAATAAATTAAATATAGTAACCCCTGGGAATAAGTTGATCGCACCATGCTGTTTCTAATTATTTTATGTTCCATATTGCAGTCCTTTAAAAAAAATGCAAAAAGAGGACACCTGCGGGGTTTCATCACTTGTTTCCTCTCCGTTAGAGGAACCTCAATGCGAAACGTTCCACCGTTTATTAAAAAAAAATTCCCGCACCACAGTGCTGAAGTGGTATTGTTTATATTTTCATATTTATATTATGGAAAATTAGCTTGAATCTTGAAGATCTAGCTTGAATCTTGAAATTGAATTAGACGTCTGTATATGAATAATGTGCCGAACACATCCCTAGCAGAAATGGAAAGTTTAGAAAGAAGGATTATTCAGTGGTAACCTCACACAGAAACGCATACAACAATGCGCCGCAAGTTTTAAAAAACGATCAACAAAATTTTGGTTGAGTCATTGGATGCAGATTCAGGATCGTTCTTTCTGTCTTTCTTGGAGAAAATTAATGTTTAGAAGTGGACTATAGATAACCCGTAAAGATTTTTTAAATATTATCGTATCATTTATATTTGTTCTAGTTCATCTGCTGGCCTGCTTTCCATTTCCATTACAGTAGTAATATAACTTAACCTTTTTATTTAGGTAATAAAATTTAATTTACCAAACCAGCTATTAAGTTTTCGTCCAGTTTTTTCGAAGTACATTTCATAACAGCTTCCAACTAGGTTCAAAATTAAAATAAAAACAATGACACTCAATACAATTCCATCTCCAATATCAGGTTCTTGTTGTTCACCATTTGTATCACAGTAAAATATTCGCGATAAATTTGATTTCAGCTCATATTCCTTCCAAAGCAAATCGTTAAAACATTTTTCAATTACTAAGTTTAGATCCACGTCCTTTTCTAAATCCGCATCTTCATAAAAACGACTACATGTTTTAGAAACACAGATGCCTCTTTCCACGTATGAATGATTAAAATGTCTGATTTTAAAATCTGTGTATTCCTGGAATAAAGGTTTTCTTTTTTTATAATTAGTTATATTTGCGATGAACAATACAAATCTTAAGTTATCAGACTAAAAGCAAACTGATAAAATGTACGGTAATTGACTGATAGCATTATGTAGGTGAACGAGAGAAGGTAAAAAATAACATTTTTACCTGTGTGAAATAATGGGCGAAATAGGTTTTTAAGAATGAAGTTTTCTGTTTAATAATTATAGAAAAGTCACGAAAGCCAAGTGGTTGGTTGATCGCAATTCAAATTAAGTAACCCGAGTTTGATCACCAAGTGGTAAGCACGTACCATTTTTTTAACTTTTCTACGATTTGTATCGTTTGCATGGAAATAAAAAAGGCGACAGGGTCATCTCCGGGAGTCACCATCAGAAAAATTAAGTAAGAATTTATTTACTAAATACTACTTAATTTTCTGAACTTCCTACCCCAATGTGGGAAATAGCATGAAGATATTTTTTTAATTAAAGAAAATAATTTATAATTTGCGAAAAAATATATAGGTTATAAAATATTACAATAAACTATAAAGCATGAATTAACTGTCAAACTGAAGTTCTTCAGACAGCAAATTATGTAAAAACCAGCTTATTGTTGCAGAAATGTCACACATATTGCTAGTTTAGCAAATGAGCAACCCTCTACAGGTTTCTATATATCTCATAGATGTAAATGTTATGAAATATCACAAAATACATATTTTACTTGCTGATCCCGCAAAGGTTGTTAAGAATCGAATCGTAAAAGGGTAAAAATTTTGTATTATATGTATTTTTGAACGCGTAATCAAAAAAGGATAAAAGTAATAAGTATTTTCTCTAAAATAAAAAAAATACGGGGTGGACCACCCTTAACATTTAGGGATATGAAAAATAGATGTTTACTGATTCTCAGACCTAACCGATATACACACCAAATTTCATGAAAATCGGTCGTGCCATTTCGGAGGAGTTAGTCAACAAATACCGCGACTCGAGAATTTTATATAATAGAAAAAAATATACTAAGGTATCTTCGTCATAACTGAAAATATAAATAGGTATCGTCTGTGGTTAGAGGATTCATTAATTTACCTGTATAAGCCTCATGAGCTCATTGGCATGGTCGGCGTGCAAGTTAAATCTTGCCAAGCAATATACGCCATTGGGTTGTGAAACGCAAGACTGATAATCGTCCAACGCAAATAAGGCCGGCATTCGATAGTAATCTGAGTCTGTAAATACAAGATAAATAATTAAAAGAGTTCAATGTACTTACCTATTTAATTGAGTTTGAACCTTAGCAATTTTTTTAAACATTAATACTGGTTTAAAAGTCACGATAGCCAAATGGTTGGGTGGTCGGAATTTCGAGTCAAGAGACCCGAGTTCGATCCCCAGGTGGCCGGCTCGTACCAATGGCAAGAACCTTGAAAACACTTGTTTTCGAGACAAACATTACTTTAGGAGTAAATATTTTTAATAAATAATTTTTCAAACCGGTTTATCTGTGACGGAGTTCTGAGATTGACGACCTTCGTGAACGATTGGCGTGTATGTACGGTGTTCATCGTGGCGACAGTTTTGAGGTCTCGGGTTTCACTGCCCTGACATTTTATTTGACATTTTGGTTCAAATGTGTCAACACGCGCAAAACGTGCGGAGGTTATTTAAATTAAGTCTTTGTGTCATTACCGCTTGACAAGCGTGGCGATCATGGCAAATCCTCCTTAAGGGAGAGGCCTGTAGCCTGCAGTGGACTTTATATACATATAGTGGCCGATATGTATGTATTTATGTATGTATTTATGTATTTATGTATGTATGTTTGTATGTATGTATGTATGTAAATATGTATGTATGTATTTATGTATATTTGTGTCATTATATATTATGGAGGCGATTAGATAGCTAAGTCGGTAGTGACTGCCTTCGAAGCTAAGGGTTGCGGGTTCAAGTCCCGCTAGCGGAAAACGTTTGTTTTATGAATACGAATGTATTTACTCGAGTTATAAATGAATATGTGAATATTTATTTACAAAAACATGTTTGTATTTTTCATATTTTACCTTTAGCTTGAGCACCAAGACGGTGGAAGGTTCAACACTTGAACATTGATCGTAGGGACTTAGTTGTTTTAGAAAATATAAATAAATATGCAACAGACAAAGGTTTGGTACAAATTAGTATTTAGGTGAGAATTGGAAAACAAAAGTCATTTGTAAGGCCTGATTCAAAACTACGTGAAATTCAATCTCGAGTAGTTTAATAATTGAAATAAACCTTTGATAATGCCATAAGCGCGAAACTGGTAAGGTATTAGATGAAAAAAAATGCTTAATGAGTAAAAGTAAATTTGAATTTATTTAACGACGAAGCTTCAACAACAGGTTTGATTCCCGGTCCGGATATTGTGGAAAAAAATCACTTTCTACAATTTCTCGGGTCTGAGTGTTTATGGTGCCTTCGTAGTTCCGGATTTCATAACACAAGTGCTTTAATTACTTATTTTGGGATCAGAGGGATGTGATGGTGTCCCTATCCATCTATGTACATACATACATAACGGCCTACTAAAGTCCACAGTAGGACATAGGCCTTTGCCATAAGGAGGATTTGCCACAATTGCCACGCTAGGCAATCTGATTGGCAATCGCAGCAGTAGACCACTCGCAACTCAGACACGGCTGCCCATCTTCGATCTGATTATTTTGGACTGATATTTTTAGAGATAGTTATCCCGCCATCTATCGGTTGCCATAACGATATTCAAGGCTGTTTCCCTTAGTCGCCTCTTATGACACCCACGGGAAGAAACGGAGTGGTAATTATCTTACACAGTAATCACACGGTTAATCCATCTTTGAATATATTTATATTTATAATTACACCAATTTTTGTTATTTGAGTTAGAACAATAACCACTTAACTAAGTATTATACATTTCTTCGAAAAAAATATCTTCACGCCATTCCCAATACAGGGGTAGACAGAGGTCTAGTCTAGACAATTAAGTCCCTTCGACCCACCTTCCACCGAAGATATTTCGGGACAACGTGACAGGTGGTGAGCCCGTCGCCGTCTTTACGTCCAATCCAACGATATGATATGGATTATACATTTCTTTTATTTAATTTTTGATAACACGTTGAACGATGCTATGTGAAATAAATAATTAGTGAAAAGGGGTCATGAAAAAATGCCTAGAAACATACATCTACCAGTTCATCCAAGATTGAAATGAAAACGTTAAATAAATGCTCATTTATACTACGTGACAAGTGGTAAGCTTGACTTTGTCTTAGTGTCCAAGACAATGGTAAATTTTTCAAAAGTTTTATCGCAATGTCAAGTAATTACTGGTATTTATGGTAACCTCTCCAACTAAGCCCCAACACAAGCATTGCGCTTGTGTCTGGAGCGATTTACGCCGATGGCTGAATGGTGTAGCGCGAATGACTGCGACGTTGTTTCGCCCTCCGCACCGTAAACCACCAAGGCTAGTGACGCTTAAGAATGCTTAAATAGCTGTATACCTACATAGATTAATATCCAATCTCTTATATGAGCACAAATATTTAAAAATTTGCACCAGTGTGATTCCAAATCCTTAGCTTCGAAGACACGGTAATTACCAACAATGCTACTGAGTCGTTAAAATGTTTATTCTTTAATATATATTTTTCATTATTTCTCAGATAATTGGGTTTTCCCTCGCGATGTTTACCTGCGACACTTAACTTAATCTATATTTTTATTAAGAGTGAGAACTGGCGAAAAAGTCCGGGTCGATTTACTAATAAACCTTACTACTAGACTACCACCATTACGCAGGATAGAATTTCTTTGAATTCTCCACAACTGCCGATGCGGTCACTGTATGATGCTGATTTTTAAATCTCTGTAGGAACTGAGAGAATGTGATTGCATCATAAAGTAATTGTAGTTGTCATACATCACAGAATTCTACTTAATAAAATTCTAAATAATTGTTAAGAGTCATGATAGCTGAGTGGTTAGGTGATCGGAATTTCGAGTCAAGAGATCCGAGTTCGATCTCCAGATGGCAGGCTCGTACCAATGGGTTTTTCAAAAACTTACGTCTGAATTATATCGTTGGCTTGGGCATAAAGACGGCGACGGGCTCATCACTGGATAATGGAGTTCTTCGGACCCACTTTTCACCGAAGCTTATTTCGGACTATGTTTCAGATGAGCTCACTGTTGTCTCGATGACGAAGTTATCAATACAATATACTTACATAGATACATATTTAAATAGATAAATATGTATTGCTAGTTTTAGTGTTCAAACTAACGGCTATAGCTTCATACATATATATTTATCTATTTAAACCTATCATTTTGTCCAAAATAAGTATCGGTAAAAACAGTATACATAATTCTATTTGATATATTTACAATTAGAAAACTTTCTTATATAAATATTTAAAAAAATGAAACTATAATTAATAAAAAATTGATCACTTCATGCGATAATTATAATATTTACAAATGAAGATAATTTAGTTACCAATGTATACGCACCATTTAAACGATAAATAACTCCAGCACACAAACTGACAAAATAACTCGACAAGATAACCCTCGCGATCATGCTTTCTTAGTACTCCGAGTTTCACTGAGACCGAGAGATACTCACTCAACCACAAAGGACTCGTTTTCAATAATAAAAATAATTCAGATTATCCATAAATACCAGTGACCGGTGCAAGGCCTTTATCTGTTCCCTCTGAGTGCCGCGTGGTTTGTTAAAGTTTTTATTTTTTATTTTTATGAACACTATTCCAAGTTACTTGTTCAAAATACCTTTGACATTATGCCTACCATTATTAAATACTACCAATCCGCCTCTGCTTCGTATAGATAGCAGAGCAAAAGCAAAATATACTGTTAATAATAATTTTGTGTCGAAGATTAAGTTGAACGCGAGAAATTTTCGTGTTTCTTCCGTGAAATGTTATTAATATTTTATATATACTTTTATTCTTCCATATATAATTTTTTATTTAGCGCAGTGTTGCAGAATGCTCTTGAACACACTGAAATCGTCTATACGAGACTGTTTTAGGAATTTATAAAGAGCGAAATATTCAACCCCATCTATCTTCAATAATAGAATAATACTCGTATATGTGTGTAAGAGAAAAAATAGTTAAAATTTCTACTGTCACGATACGGCAAAGGTCGAAGGTTCGAATCTCGCCTGGGGCCGTTGAAATTTTACACATTTTTTCTCTTTAATTTAATAAAAAATAGTTCAGCATAACTTATATGCTTTAAAAGCAATTAAATATTGCATAGTAATTTTTATAACATTAAAGAGAGATTTTGATTATATTATTTTCGTAGGCGCACTATAGATATCGTTTGTGCGTATGAGCTCCGGTAGGTTCAAACAAATCGGCCAATCATTTATTAATTTATAACTTATTATTTTATATTATAACTCATATTTATAAGCATTTATTTATGACATAAGTAACATACATTACACCCATCGATCGTCATTTTTTAATCTACCATCGTTTCGTAATGAGGTTCCTCTAACGGAAAAGACAACGAGCAAACATAGCAGTCTGAAATAATTGTACTTTCACCTTCAAGCACAACTGCGCAAAATGACTATACCAACTATACCATCCATCTACTTCTATCGACTATCCTATCGTTCTGTTCTGTTATATTTTATTCTATTCTATTCTGTTCTGTTCTGTTCTGTTCTATTATTCTCATTAAGCTTTTCTAAATTACTACACTAGTATGCGAAATCTTTGCAATTATTAGTGCATCTGGTGAAGATGCACAACGATTTACAAATGTGTCGAAAACTGTCATCCAGCTATTGTTAGGAATTTTAAAGAATCTACTGGAATTTGTAAAGCGTCTTTCATTTATGTTACACTTTTATTAACCTTTTGTACTTACCTCTTGTACTTACCTCTTGTACTTAATAAGATAACTAAGATATTACACGGACGCTCAGCGTTCTGTGTCCAGTATCAACCGTTGACATTGTGATTGTTATGTTAAGAAGAATATGCAGTATGTTAAGACAACATCTCTCACTGGACATTTTTTAATTCATCTTGGTCCAAGTCTGATAGGAAGAGAACGGTTCTATTATTGTTTGTTATTTTTTTATTTTATTTCATATACACTTTTTTTACATTCTTTACATTTTGTAAAGTATTTGACGTTTGCAATAAATAAAATACATAAATACACATGTACAAATGATGTTCTTCATAAGCCATATGGTTTATTTTTTATGGGAGTAGGGTGAAAAAAGGAAATCTTATGGAAAGCGAAAAATGCTGTCCACAAAATCCGATAGTGGAGTTGGAAGTGAATCTCTACCACGATAATGTCCTTTCGACCCATTTTCCATCGAAGCTTATTGGGATAACGTCCAAGATACAGGACAACGTACTCACATAGTTTCTTCTTCTTTTTACACAAAGATTTCTACAAAGAACGGTTCCGAGCCACCTGCATCCATCGACTCGGCACACTGTTGTGCAAGTCGTCAATCCATCTCGTGGGAGGTCATTGTACACTGAGTATACCTAAATATGTCTATGTAGTAGACAAATATTATTAACATTATTGCTTATTCTTTGTTTCATTAATTTTCATTAATTACCTGCAGCCCTAAGGTCCCGGTTTCGATGAATAAAAACCAGGATGGGTATTAATCCAACTACGACGTAAAAAAACAATTTGTATTTATTTTACCTTCGTTATTTATGGTTCCAGAACACAAATTCTTTAGCTACATACTTTGAAATTAGATTAGGCATGTATTTCCCTGCATTGCTAACCTTTTATTTTTGGATGTTATAAGAGGCACCTAGTACTGCAATCGCTAATCCTCTTGCGGAAGCCATAATCATGGCGATTATGGCCTCCAACAAGGAATCACCAATCTCCATCATTGGACTATTATAGGATGTAATATATATAGGCTGTATAAATATAAATATATCTGTGTAGTTCCAAAATGATTTTTATTGTCGACCTCTGTAGACGAGTGGTGCTCACGCCTGTTTTCATAGCGTCATCAGGTCTGAGGATAAATCGAAAATAGAAATCTCTTATCCTACATTTTCTCGGGTCTAGATGTTTTAGCCTTCGAACCTTTGTTATTTCTGATTTTATAACTCAAGTGATTTAGCTACTTACTTTGGGATGAGAGCATTGTATGTTATGTTGTCCCTATCTATGTATGTATTTGTTTCAATTTTATTATTAATAGCGGCATAAATGGAGGCATTAATATTAATAATAATAATAATGGCATATAAAATAATAGGAAGACTGCAGCTTCCTTGTCTTATTTGGAACCTTTAAATTTCGATTATATTATCAAAAAAACTTATTTTAAGTTACGAACCGTGCCTTGTTTTTTATTTTCAAACCGGATTACAATATTTAAGTTGTAAAATCGTTACTACTGCCTTCACTTCGCTGAAGTGTTAACTACTAATGTGTTTACTTTTCAATAAATTAATAAATTAATATTTGTATGCATTAAAATGGCGATTTTACTTATTTCGTTAATAATGATGTTGATTAACAAGAGTGTTGCTGTGCATATGAACGATAAGTCATAAAAAATATTAAATTACATAAAAGAGGTTTTTTCTTTAAGCAATCAGTTTAGAAATGTATCAAGCTTTCCTGACACATCCTATCATTATTATTTAAACGTGACAGAATTTGTTTGTTCGTGTATTAAAAGTTTATTTCTCAATTACAAAGAAACAGGTGAGCATATTTAAATTTTCCACGAATTTAGTTTATAACCTAGATATGTTATCCATATGTTACTTTGTATACGCTATAACATAATACCGTTATTTCTATACGTAGTGTATAATGTAAAATTTGCATGACAGCTAAATTTGTTGTTGATATTGTTATTAATAGGATTTAATTTAGAAAACACTGTCACTAAACGCCTGATTTTTTAGGGAATACTAGCAATTCCAAATAAAATTACAAGTATTCTTGCATACTCCAAATAAACAGCATAGTTTGTGTAAGCAGTAGTAGTCGAATGGCGGACCCGAGCCTGTGACGTTATGTTTCGTAGTCCGAACCCTAAGTCATTAGGCTTTTGACGCTTAAATTTGTCCGATTGACAGACATTACTACAAAACATAAAACGGCTGTTTTCACTAAATGCGGGGATAACATAACGTCCTGATACTAAAGTAAATATTTATTTTGTTTATAAATTAAATCGGTTGTATTTAGCATATATATGTAATATAAATTATATATAACATATTATGTATAACATATTTTCTTTATTGACTAACAATAATTTTTTACTCAATTTCTTATAACAACTTTTTTATTATTTTTATGCAATCGACAGAAATTAGTCGATAATTAATAACTTTGTCCTTATATATTTATGAAGAGAGTTGTGTGCACTGGATAAAACAGTTTTAAATAGAAATGATTAAATTATTTAATATTATTATATCTTTTCATTTTTAAAGTCACGGTAGCCGAGTGGTTTAGTGGTCGGAAATTCGAATTAAGAGACCCGCGTTCGATCCCCAGGTGGCAGGCTCGTACCAATGGGTTTTTCAAAAACTTATGTACGAATTATATTGTTCGCTTGGACATTAAGACGTCGAATGGCGGACCTGAGCCTGTGACGTTATGTTTCGTAGTCCGAACCCTAAGTCATTAGGCTTTTGACGCTTAAATTTGTCCGATTGACAGACATTACTACAAAACATAAAACGGCTGTTTTCACTAAATGCGGGGATAACATAACGTCCTGATACTAAAGTAAATATTTATTTTGTTTATAAATTAAATCGGTTGTATTTAGCATATATATGTAATATAAATTATATATAACATAATACCGTTATTTCTATACGTAGTGTATAATGTAAAATTTGCATGACAGCTAAATTTGTTGTTGATATTGTTATTAATAGGATTTAATTTAGAAAACACTGTCACTAAACGCCTGATTTTTAGGGAATACTAGCAATTCCAAATAAAATTACAAGTATTCTTGCATACTCCAAATAAACAGCATAGTTTGTGTAAGCAGTAGTAGTCGAATGGCGGACCTGAGCCTGTGACGTTATGTTTCGTAGTCCGAACCCTAAGTCATTAGGCTTTTGACGCTTAAATTTGTCCGATTGACAGACATTACTACAAAACATAAACGGCTGTTTTCACTAAATGCGGGGATAACATAACGTCCTGATACTAAAGTAAATATTTATTTTGTTTATAAATTAAATCGGTTGTATTTAGCATATATATGTAATATAAATTATATATAACATAATACCGTTATTTCTATACGTAGTGTATAATGTAAAATTTGCATGACAGCTAAATTTGTTGTTGATATTGTTATTAATAGGATTTAATTTAGAAAACACTGTCACTAAACGCCTGATTTTTAGGGAATACTAGCAATTCCAAATAAAATTACAAGTATTCTTGCATACTCCAAATAAACAGCATAGTTTGTGTAAGCAGTAGTAGTCGAATGGCGGACCTGAGCCTGTGACGTTATGTTTCGTAGTCCGAACCCTAAGTCATTAGGCTTTTGACGCTTAAATTTGTCCGATTGACAGACATTACTACAAAACATAAACGGCTGTTTTCACTAAATGCGGGGATAACATAACGTCCTGATACTAAAGTAAATATTTATTTTGTTTATAAATTAAATCGGTTGTATTTAGCATATATATGTAATATAAATTATATATAACATAATACCGTTATTTCTATACGTAGTGTATAATGTAAAATTTGCATGACAGCTAAATTTGTTGTTGATATTGTTATTAATAGGATTTAATTTAGAAAACACTGTCACTAAACGCCTGATTTTTAGGGAATACTAGCAATTCCAAATAAAATTACAAGTATTCTTGCATACTCCAAATAAACAGCATAGTTTGTGTAAGCAGTAGTAGTCGAATGGCGGACCTGAGCCTGTGACGTTATGTTTCGTAGTCCGAACCCTAAGTCATTAGGCTTTTGACGCTTAAATTTGTCCGATTGACAGACATTACTACAAAACATAAACGGCTGTTTTCACTAAATGCGGGATAACATAACGTCCTGATACTAAAGTAAATATTTATTTTGTTTATAAATTAAATCGGTTGTATTTAGCATATATATGTAATATAAATTATATATAACATAATACCGTTATTTCTATACGTAGTGTATAATGTAAAATTTGCATGACAGCTAAATTTGTTGTTGATATTGTTATTAATAGGATTTAATTTAGAAAACACTGTCACTAAACGCCTGATTTTTAGGGAATACTAGCAATTCCAAATAAAATTACAAGTATTCTTGCATACTCCAAATAAACAGCATAGTTTGTGTAAGCAGTAGTAGTCGAATGGCGGACCTGAGCCTGTGACGTTATGTTTCGTAGTCCGAACCCTAAGTCATTAGGCTTTTGACGCTTAAATTTGTCCGATTGACAGACATTACTACAAAACATAAACGGCTGTTTTCACTAAATGCGGGATAACATAACGTCCTGATACTAAAGTAAATATTTATTTTGTTTATAAATTAAATCGGTTGTATTTAGCATATATATGTAATATAAATTATATATAACATAATACCGTTATTTCTATACGTAGTGTATAATGTAAAATTTGCATGACAGCTAAATTTGTTGTTGATATTGTTATTAATAGGATTTAATTTAGAAAACACTGTCACTAAACGCCTGATTTTTAGGGAATACTAGCAATTCCAAATAAAATTACAAGTATTCTTGCATACTCCAAATAAACAGCATAGTTTGTGTAAGCAGTAGTAGTCGAATGGCGGACCTGAGCCTGTGACGTTATGTTTCGTAGTCCGAACCCTAAGTCATTAGGCTTTTGACGCTTAAATTTGTCCGATTGACAGACATTACTACAAAACATAAACGGCTGTTTTCACTAAATGCGGGATAACATAACGTCCTGATACTAAAGTAAATATTTATTTTGTTTATAAATTAAATCGGTTGTATTTAGCATATATATGTAATATAAATTATATATAACATAATACCGTTATTTCTATACGTAGTGTATAATGTAAAATTTGCATGACAGCTAAATTTGTTGTTGATATTGTTATTAATAGGATTTAATTTAGAAAACACTGTCACTAAACGCCTGATTTTTAGGGAATACTAGCAATTCCAAATAAAATTACAAGTATTCTTGCATACTCCAAATAAACAGCATAGTTTGTGTAAGCAGTAGTAGTCGAATGGCGGACCTGAGCCTGTGACGTTATGTTTCGTAGTCCGAACCCTAAGTCATTAGGCTTTTGACGCTTAAATTTGTCCGATTGACAGACATTACTACAAAACATAAACGGCTGTTTTCACTAAATGCGGGATAACATAACGTCCTGATACTAAAGTAAATATTTATTTTGTTTATAAATTAATAATTAATGCTAACTATGCATTTATTTTACATCAGTACATTATAAACGAGTTGTGGCTTGTTATTTACATGAAATCTATTCAGTAATTTTTGAATTAAATGTGTAATTAAACAAGTAAAAAGTGCACGGGTGCAAAATGAAAAAAAAAATATCTTCACGCAGTTCCCAATACAGGGGCCGACAGAGCTCTAGTCTAGACTATTAAGTCCCTTCGACCCATCTTCTTCCAAAGATAATTTTGGGAAAACCATCGTTACGTCCAAACCAACGATATAATTCCTACATAAGTTTTTGAAAAACCCTTTGGTACGAGCCTGCCACCTGGAGATCGAACTCGGGTCTCTTGACTCTAATTTCCGACCACCCAAAATCGTGACTTTATAAATGAAAATATGTAATAATATCAAATAATTTAATCATTTGCATTCAAAACTTTTTTAACCATTGCATACAACTTACAATCTCTTCATAAATATATAAGGACAAAGTTATTAATTATCGAATAATTACGAGAGAGTCCAAGTCGATGAGGCAATACGTGCCGTATTGCCTCATCGACTTGGACCTGTTTTCAGAAGAGCCGTCAGATCTTTTGAACCTTATACATTTACGCAACACTGCTTTCTATACATATATCTAGAAATTATAGCCAGTAAAACTTCATTGCTGGATAAAGACCTAACCAGTAAGGACATCATTATTATAAATTAAATAATTAAATACGGCTAAACTCCTGTATACACAATCGGTGTAGGTACCGATTGTGTCCTATTTTCGGACCCATCCGAGGTCTTATCACACGAGGCCTGCACCGATTGTTTATACGTGAGTTTGGCCGTTTTAATTATTTGATTAATATTGTTTGACGTAACTTTGTTACGATGTCCCGAATATATCTTCGATGGAAGGTGGGTCGAAGGGACTTAATTGTCTAGATTAGGCCTCCGTCTACCCTTGTATTGGGAATTGCGTAAAGATATTTATTTATTTATATTTATTTAAACATTAATAATGTAGTACCATAACTGGTTTAAATTAATAATTAATGCTAACTATGCATTTATTTTACATCAGTACATTATAAACGAGTTGTGGCTTGTTATTTACATGAAATCTATTCAGTAATTTTTGAATTAAATGTGTAATTAAACAAGTAAAAAGTGCACGGGTGCAAAATGAAAAAAAAATATCTTCACGCAGTTCCCAATACAGGGGCCGACAGAGCTCTAGTCTAGACTATTAAGTCCCTTCGACCCATCTTCTTCCAAAGATAATTTTGGGAAAACCATCGTTACGTCCAAACCAACGATATAATTCCTACATAAGTTTTTGAAAAACCCTTTGGTACGAGCCTGCCACCTGGAGATCGAACTCGGGTCTCTTGACTCTAATTTCCGACCACCCAAAATCGTGACTTTATAAATGAAAATATGTAATAATATCAAATAATTTAATCATTTGCATTCAAAACTTTTTTAACCATTGCATACAACTTACAATCTCTTCATAAATATATAAGGACAAAGTTATTAATTATCGAATAATTACGAGAGAGTCCAAGTCGATGAGGCAATACGTGCCGTATTGCCTCATCGACTTGGACCTGTTTTCAGAAGAGCCGTCAGATCTTTTGAACCTTATACATTTACGCAACACTGCTTTCTATGCATATATCTAGAAATTATAGCCAGTAAAACTTCATTGCTGGATAAAGACCTAACCAGTAAGGACATCATTATTATAAATTAAATAATTAAATACGGCTAAACTCCTGTATACACAATCGGTGTAGGTACCGATTGTGTCCTATTTTCGGACCTATCCGAGGTCTTATCACACGAGGCCTGCACCGATTGTTTATACGTGAGTTTGGCCGTTTTTAATTATTTGATTAATATTGTTTGACGTAACTTTGTTACGATGTCCCGAATATATCTTCGATGGAAGGTGGGTCGAAGGGACTTAATTGTCTAGATTAGGCCTCCGTCTACCCTTGTATTGGGAATTGCGTAAAGATATTTATTTATTTATATTTATTTAAACATTAAATAATGTAATAATTGGAAATTATTACTGTGGCAATGTATATCATATGAGGAGTTGCATCCTTGCACTACATCAATATGATTACAACTTTAGCAAAAATATTAACATAAAATTCATTTTTGGAAGGTCAAATTTTTTTATATCTGCCACAGTTTCGTAATGAGGATCGTCTGATGGAGAAGAAATCTCTAGGTTGACGAACTGATGACCGAGTTGGTAGTGACCTTGCCTTTGAAGCTGTAGATTGCGGGTTCGAATCCCGATGGAGACAAACATTTGTGAGAAATGAATTTTATACTCGAGTCATGATTGTTATATGTATTTTTATGTATGTATCTATGTAAATCTAAACTTCTATTTGAATCTATATAGATAAAGTCACGATAGCCGAGTTGTTGGTTGATAGAAATTAGAGTCGAGAGACCCGAGTTCGATCCCCAGGTGGTAAGCTCGTACCAATGAGATATTTAAAACTTATGTACGATTTATATCGTTCATCATTATCATAATAGCCTGACAGAAGTTCACAGTTAAACATAGGCCTCCCCCAAAGATTGTCACATAGAACGGTCCTATGCCATCTGCATCCATCGACTTCCCACAACAATGTGCAGGTCGTCGCTCCATCTTGTCAGGGGTCGATCTACACTGCGTTTGAATATTTTTTAAGTATATGTAAATACATATGTAGGTATAAATATGTTGCATTGTTATCTCGGACATTAAGTCGGCGATAGGATTACCTCCTGTCACGTTGACCCGAACAAACTTCTATGGAAAGAGGTTCGAAATGATTTCACTGTCTAGTACTCTACCTACCCCTAAGTTGTATTTTTTTAATTAATCTATTACCGTTTTGTAATAGAGTTCTTCTGATCTGTTCTTCTTATTTTTTTAAAGAATACTAGCAATGCCGAATTACATTACTAGTATACCTGTATCTACTGTCAGTTTACGTCAATAGTCGACTATTGACGTAAACCAACTCTAAACACAGGTATACTAAAATAAAAATAAATTAATAAATATCTCCACGCGATTCCCAATACAGGGGTAGACAGAGGTCTGGTCTTGATAATTAAGTCCCCTTGACCCACCTTCCACCGAAGATATTTCCGGGACAACGTGACAGGTGGTGAGTCCATCGCCGTCTTTATGTCCAAGCCAACGATATAATTCGTACATAAGTTTTTGAAAACCCATTGGTACGAGCCTGCTACCTGGGGATCGAACTCGGGTCTCTTGACTCAAAATTCCGACCACCCAACCACTCGGCTATCGTGACAGCTATACTAGTAATGATATTGGCAATGGCAGGGCCCGAACCTGCGACGTCATGTTTCGAAGTCCGCACCCTAAACCATTAGGCTATTGCCGCTTTATCAAGCTTCGACTCTGTTTGTCCGTAGTTTTCATATTAAAGGCTTCATTATATTATTTTGATTTCAAATACCTTACTTTCAGGTGACCTTACTTTGTGCCTTTCATATCCTATATTAGTATTATAGTACGTCCTTTAATTCGATCTTGACCATATTTTGCATAGTGTCTATAGATTATAATTCATAAGGGAAAAAAAATTAAAATGGTCCTTTTTGTTGTTTTTTATTTGACCTACTTATTAAATTTAGACAGCCATTTTAAAGTTATAAAAAATTAAGTACAAGTTCTGTAGTGATGGATTCCTACAATTTTTTACAGACTTCAATTTACGTTTCATCTGCTAAACTAAGCCATTACCTGAATCATTACAGATTTAAGGGGAATCCTCGATTTTGTAAATTTTTAAATAATACGATAACAATGTGTTTTACCTATTTTGGTTCTGAATGGATCTGTAAAGAATAAAATTTTATAATTAAATATTGCGATCGTTACAATAAGGTACATAAAGTCACGGGTGTCATAGAAAAAGAGTGTCGCTAGTAACATGTTAAGATCGAGCTCCTATTAAATAATTAAAAGTATGCGGAATTTAAGTTCTAAGATACAAAACCTTATTGGAGTATTATTGATAAATGATTAATGAAGACAATATAATGTTATTTTCCAAAAACGTGAGTGCAATGTTGATATTCATAATAAGTGCAGCAACAGTAATCTCAAGCGTCAATAATTAAATGAATAAACACTTTGTTAACATTTATGTGTATGAATAAAATGTTTGAAATTGAAAAGTGAAATGTGAAATTACATATATACTACTACATATATAACATTAGAAGAAAAAGTGATTTTGTTTTGCAGTATGTATTAATATTTTTAATGGAAGGTGTTCATAACTTTTATAACAAACATTTTTAAACAACTATTACTTTCGCCAATCAATTTAAGAACACTTTGGTGTAGAGGTCATAGCGCTGTACTCTAAGATCGTGAAACCAAGATCGAATGACAATAAGATTGAACTTTTTTTTTGTCACTTTTTGCTGACTGGTTTTATTGTTATTGAAAATGAGTTCTTTTGAAAATATAACATTACGGAGGAAAAAAGCCAGTGGAATAAAAGACTCTTCTGAAGTAATTTATTATACTGACCAAAATAAGACCGGATCAACAATTATGGACATAAGCACTAATAGCCTTCCGAATATCTCCCAAAAACAAAATACTAGTTCTATTGATGATCTCCACGATGAAATTAATAGTTTAAATATAAAACTCGAAACCGCTAGTGAAGAAATAGACAATTTATGTTTAGAAAATAGACAATTAAGGAAGAAAATCGAGGAATACGAGAAAATAATTAAAATATATAAATCAGTGGGGATAGACGATTTAAATTTGAACAGATCATTTTTAACTCGCAGTGGACAATTAAAAAAACAAAGACAAGTGGGAAGTCTTAATGTTTTTACACCAATAAAATATAATACTTTCACGACTGCGTCGACCCCGCATACAAAGAGCATCAGTAAACCAGCTATTGATAACTTAGACATTCAAGAGACAGTCACTTTTTCAAAAGAAAGCAATATCCCAATATCAAAAAATACTTTAAATGGCGTAGTAAATGACAATATCAATATTACTAATGAAGATTCTAAGATAACTTGCTACAACAAGAACACTTTAAACTCAAGATTGCTGAATATTCAAAAATGTGAAAGTAAACAAATTTTAATAGACGATGCAAGGACCTTATACATTTTAGGAGACGATCAAGCTGTAGGGTTAAATAGTTATATAACTAGAGCTAGAAATCACACAAAATATACAAAATATAAAGTTATTTCGTTTATAAAGCCTGATTTTTCGAGCACCGAAACATTAAAATATTGTAAATAATTACAAAAAACACTTCGAAGTAGCGATAAAGTAGTCCTGGCGGTAGGAGCCAATGATAACAACCCATATGAGCTGATTAAGGCACTTAGTTTGGCACTTTATAGGTTGAGTCATCTGCGAGTTTATATTTTGCAAGTTATTCATAATTCTTTAATCAGTGCCCAAACTTTTAACCATCACATTGAATCACTGACAAAGACTTATCCTAATTGTAAATTCGTACACTTGAACAATAAGTTTCCTTACAATATTTATAATAAAAAAATACAACTGCTACAGGCTTACAGTGAGAGGATAAATTTTCTAATTGATAGCGATGATTATGCTGAAAAGTTTTTAGATGTGCAGAATCTGAAAACTCTAATTAAAAATAACAGGGAACGGTTGATTAAAACTAAATCATGTGACAAACTTTTAAAAAAAGGCACCATTCCGTATTATTTCCATAAAATGAAATCTCGAGAAACAGATAACACTTCCCTTGTTACTCAAATGTATTCGAAGGTTAATGATATGCAAAAAGGGACTATCCCATATTATTTTAAAATGCAATCAAAAAAAAAAAAGATAATCATACAGTAACTCAAGGCAAGCTCATTAGGGGAAAAGAGGATAGAACACATATCAAAATCTTTTTTCGTTCACAATAGACAAAATACATTTTCTCTTTTTCATCAGAACATTGCAGGTGCAATATCCAAATCGACTGAATTGGAATTTGTAGTCACTGATCTACACAAACACAAAAACATAACTATTGATGCTATTTGTTTGAGCGAAACATTTATATCAAAAGGTATTGAAACATTTTTAAATATTAACAATTACGTATTAGCTAATTCTTATTCACGACAAATCAACAGAGGCGGAACATGTATATTATTGAAATCAAATGTAGAATATAAAGTAATAGATTGTAGTCAGCTTACTTGTGATTATGTATTTGAATGCTGTGGAGTTGAACTACCGTTACATGATCTTAAAATATTTTGTATTTATAGAACTCCGGACAGTGATTTTCATACCTTTTTCGATAAATTAGAACTCCTTCTACTTAAAGTAACCATCAATAAAAAAAGAAAGGGTGTCATTTTGTGCGGTGACTGGAATATTAATATTCTAAAAAATACTACAGTAACTCAAAAGTTGCTTGATATTCTTAAAAATTTTAATCTTGAGGTCCATATAAAGTTTCCTACTAGAGGCTTATCGTGTCTAGATCAGATCGTTAGTAATATTTCCGAAGTTAACGCGGGTATTCATTTGCTTGCTTTGTCAGATCACGAAACCGGCCAAACAATAATTTTCCATGTGAATATGTCTACGAAACCTACATCATGGTATGAAAATATCCGATTGTATAGTAAAGAAAATATATCGAAATTTTGCAAGTACTTATCATGTCTCTCATTTTCAGAAGTTTATGACGATGGTATAAGCCTTAATGTCTGTTTTAGAAAGTTCCATGAGTTGTTTACACTACTCTATAATTTGTATTTTCCCGTCATCAGAATTAAAAAGGAAAATAAACCCAGCAAGCCTTGGTTATCTAAGGGATTAAAAAAATCATGTACTGTTAAAATAATACTTTACCTTAAGCTTAAATATTCGCATTTAAATAAAAATACCAATTCCCGTAAATACAAAGCATACAGCAAATTACTTAGGAAATGTATGCAAACATCACAAAAAAGTCATTACAAAAAACACATAGGAAATAACAAAAAAAATGTAAAGCTGCTTGGGAAGTAATAAAGAAACAAACAGCTAGTAAAAATTATCTTCAATATCTTGACATTATCAAAGTAAATGATGTAACATATGACGTCCCTAAAGCAATATGTGAATTATTTAACGATTTTTTTATTAAATTATTTGATTGTATAACTATAAAAAATAATAATAACGACTTCTATAAATTTATTGACATCAATATTGACAAATCTATATATTTTTATCCTACTGATGACGTAGAAATAATTAAAATTATAAAATCTCTTAAAAATACAAATTCGGTTGGATATGATGGAATTAATACTAAGATAATTAAAATTTGTGCCCCATATATAACTAATGATTTGAGCTTTATTATTAATAAATCTTTTGAAGAAGGCATATTCCCAGACTTATTAAAACATTCAGTTGTCCGGCCACTGTTTAAAAAGGGGGATCCAAGTAATATGACTAACTACAGACCCATTACACTGATACCTATATTATCTAAAATCTTTGAAAAAGCTTTATTAATGAGAATGCAATTGTATGTAAATAAATATAAATTGTTAAAGAGCGAGCAATACGGATTTAGAAAAAATAGTTCAACCACTTTAGCTTGTTTTAGTTTATTTAAACCAATAACTCAGGCATTAAATGTTAAAGAAAAAGTAGCAGTTGTTTTTCTCGATATGACCAAAGCATTCGACCTTGTACATCATGACACATTACTGCAGAAATTAAATGCTTATGGAATAAGGGGAAAATGAAATGACTGGTTAAGAAGTTACTTACAAAATAGAAAGCAATGTACAGAGATTTCGAAACTCATTAACGGTAATAGAATGACCTATGTATCGAACACTAAATATAACAGATATGGCGTACCGCAAGGAAGCATTTTGGGACCATTTCATTTTTTAATAATACATTAATGACTTACCGAATGTATCTAAACATCAATCCATCTTATTTGAAGATGATACATCTATTGTTATTAAAAGTAAGAACTTAAACAGTTTAGAATATGAGGTGAACAATGCTCTGCATAATGTAATACACTGGTTACAAATTAATAACTTGCAGATAAATTTAAATAAAACAAATGTCGTGAGTTTTAAAACATTTAAGTCTAATAATGCGGTGATGAAAATTACATACGATGGAATCGAAATAAAAACGGTTCCAGTCATAAAATATTTAGGGTTATTGTTGGATGAAAATTGTAACTGGAAAGCTCACACTTCGAATATGTTTGTGACAAACTTAACCGCTTTGCTTATGCTATAAGAAGACTTCGAATTACTGTATCGAAAGATGCCGCACGTTGTGCATAGTTCGGATATGTCTCCAGTGTGTTAGCATATGGGCTCCTATTGTGGGGAAATTCTGTTACTTTAGAAAAAGTTTTTAAAATTTAAAAAAAGTGTGTACGTGCTATTTGTGGCGCTTGGTTTATGAATAGTTGTCGCCCACTATTTAATTAAAAATACTTCCTGTGGCATGCATGTATATTAGGGAAGCATGCATTTTCGTAAAAGAACACTCCGATCAATTTGTACAATTTAATGATATAATACCAAGAAATAGACGTCAAAACCGACTGTATCTCCCTAGCTGTAGGTTAAATTTATTTAGAACTAACTGTTATTACTCTGCAGACACTATCTGTAATAAACTGCCCAGTAAATTTAAAGAGATGCCTGTATCATTATTTAAAAAATAGGTTGTCTAATTATTTAAATAGCAAATTGACATTTAATTAACTAATTGTGATTTGACTTAACTAATTGAATTTATTATTTATATTGTAATTTAAATTTATTTGTAACATTATATAAATTGTAGATTATTTATTGAACTATTATATAAATCTGTTTTAAAATTTAAGACTTATGGAATAGAATTATGGAAAGATTCTTTTTTAGATTGATAGGAAATAAACATTTTAATATAAATTTAAGTATGATTGCACGCCGTACGCGGCAGTACATGTTGCCCATTAAATATTGTATCACCATACCACTACCATGTATCTGCAATAAATAAATTTGAATTTGAATTTGAATTTGGTGTGATCGTTCCTCAAAAGGGTTAGCACTCGCGACCTGAAGATGTAACAAAATCCATTTATATCCATACGTATTGTAACGTTTTGTTTTTCATCAATAAATAAATGTATTATTCATCGATCTTTATTATCGATCTTTCTTTATGATCTTTCCAAGGTTATGCCGTTAACTTTTATATTGTGATCGTCATGTAAGTTAGGACCCATTTCACGTTGTGTTTCTTTAATAACCATATTCTTTTAGGCGTTACTTGTCTTGATAAATACTCACTAGTGGCGGAGTAAGCTGTAGACAGTGCTAGAATGCTTTCTTATTATCTAAGGCCAAGTCATTCGGAAGGCTCGGAGTATTTTATACTCACTTTTGTCTCTTGCAAAGGGTATACAATATTATTTATAAATTACCCCTTCTCGCTTAAAAATTTAATACTCGATACAAGTTCTTCGCTCCCTCACATCTTTCTAAAAAATGTGGGAAAGGCATACGGCTCCAATGATAACCAACTCACCATCGCCGTATGCGGTGAGTGCCATCCATTGTTCACGCGCTCCCACCTAAGAGAAACGTGAAGTTAAGGGATAGGACCTTAGTTCATTGTAAAACTGGCGAACCAGTAAAAGAGGGCTTGGCCATTGGTAGTGCTTAAGCACAATCTTAAACTGAAGTCGCGCATGTCAATGCGTGTAAACGTCATACAAATCCAGCTACATTGAATGTACGTCATGCGGTTCGGGCACAAAATAGAATAAAGACGGATCGCCGCGACTCCAGGCGCATTGATTATCTACATTTCACCACCAATCATATTATCAGCACGACAAATCTGCCGCAGAGCGCGTTATGAGTCAACTGCTCACCTCAAGTGTATGGTTCCCACGTTGAGCGGCTTTCAGCCGCAGCTGTGACAGCCTCCGCCCTCTAGCTACCATCCGCATGAGGTAAATGCTTTACCAACCGTCGTGAAAGGTAGATCTAGCCATTGTTGTTATAATTATAATTTGAGATCAGGAAGGTATTTATTAATTTGGCCATTAGATAGGATCAATGTAACTGACGTTGAGTATAATGTATTTCGATTGAGTTTTGAGACAAACTCGATCCCCCAGCAAGTTGCCTTCATATATTTAAATGGTGGGATATTTACTGAGAGTTTCAAATATGTTGTTGAATAAAATTCATGGAGGTCAAACAGCCTGCAACCCCGTCATCAAGGGACCCGGCTTGGGCAAAACTACTGAGATGTCAGTCCCACCGAGACGTAGGACACCGCCAGAGTGATAACCATTATTTTCCAAGCCACTGCCGTACGCGCTATATCGCTGAAAAGAAAACACGCATCAATACGTTACGTACATTCTATATTCAGTACATTTTGTTAAGTGTGTTTTATGAATTTAATAGTATTGTTATGTCTTTATATGTTTAATAAATATGATTTTTTTTAATATTTTAAATGCTTTTTAATAAGTTTTTATAACTCTTATGTATTATAAGTTATAACAGTGTAATATTTTGTCCAGTATAACTTTTAAACTGCTCTCTTTGTATTAAATATTCCTTAAAGGTCTTATAATTTTTTTTTTATTTTGTTTATAAATATTAATTAGTTGTTACAGTATGTATAACCATACGTATACATACATGCTTTTATTGGGATGCTGGTAACAAAGTTTGCGGGTAACATTTGAATACACATTTGTTAAAATGTTAACTTTTCTTTTTTAACTGTACTACCAACTTTTTAAACTGACTTTATCTTCCAGACACCATTCCTTACCGTAAAATATATAAATACTAATAGAATAACTGCAATCCTCAAAATAACGGTATCTAGATGTAAGATGCTAAAGCACTTGAGGTATGGGAAATGGAAACAATAAAGGCATTAGAAACACTCAGACCCGAGAAAATGGTTTTTCCAAATGATCCCGTCCGGGAATCGAACCCATGGAGGTAATCACCACCTCGGACCACGAGATGGCGACACCTTGAAAACCGGTGATTAGGGAACTCGTCCATGGAGGTCGTCAATAATTATAATAAATCACGTTTATTGCCATCATTTTATCATAAAGTTTTCATGGTTTTCACATTTAAAAAAAGAAACTTAAACACATGTTTACAGTTATGTAGCAAATCCATATTACACTTTTAAATACTTGTATGAATGTCTCGAGCTTGACGGAATTTTTTTTTATTACTGGAGTATTCGGCAGACATAAAAAAACATTACAATCACACACAAATACACAGAGGAGTGTGTTTTACAAGAAGCTGTACACATTTAAACCTATCATAGGACCTAAACACGAACCTTGAGATATGCCTCAACGAATCCATTTGGAGGGATTACAAAATTCAAACAAAGCTCAGAAATATAAAATACTGCAAAATAAAAGAAGAACAAATGGTTTTGGACACAAGTGATGTCGCTGTGGTCGTTGTTTACATGGTTTTAATAATACTTAATGTTATTGGAAGCTTTTACGACATAATATACTGTCAAAATAGTAAAACAGGTAACACACAAGAAATAACTTCTTAAATAGACTTGGATTTTATAACACGGCATAAAAGTTACGATAGTCGTGGGGTTGAGTGATTAGGATTCGAGTCTAGAGATGCGAGTTTGATCCTCTGGTGGTACGCTCTTAGCAATAGACTATTTCAAACCTTATGCACGATTTGTATCGTTGGTTCGGCGTAAACATAAAGACGGCGACAGGCTTATCACCTATCACGTTGTCCCAATAAAGTCTTCGGTGAAGAATTTTAAATGTCTAACCTGTACTGGGAATGGCGTGTATTGGCGTTATATTTTTTTAAAACATATTTTTCAAAAGGGTGCATGTGTGTAGTCGTAATTATACCTCACATACTTATAAGTGCGTGAGTTTATGTAATTCAATCATCACTAACTTAATGACTAACTCTAAAATGCTGAAAGATTATAAAAGTTTTTTTTTCTTTTTTCAACTTTCTGTATTGTTATAATGATTACGCAAATTAGAAATTCGATTTAAATTTAAGTTGTTAAAAATTTTATAGTTCTAAATTATTCTGATATTAAAGTAAGTCGCTAAAGCTACTCCTCCTAAATGCTAATTATTATTGAATACACCTAGCCTATGTCACGACTAATATACGCCATTTATAATATTACAGACCATATACTTGTTTATACTGATGAAACAATATACTGATTTATACTGACAAACATCAGATGAAAAAAAAAACAAAATATTATGAGAGATTTTTTTTACAATTAAGTGAGACACGATGCAAAACATTGGAAATGGTTTAACGATGTGTCGCATTTGCAATTAAAAATAAACAAATCTTATTTTTTCCGTCATTGTAAAGAATTATTTCAACAAATCATATTAGCTTTCTGCACCCACAGTATAAAAAACTTTTGTATCTTAAATAGATAATAAGATGATCCTTAATATCCTCATAACCTTTATTTAATTTTCAGAGCGATAACGATGGTGTGTGTTATATTCTCCCATATGATTCTTATAATTGGCACTGGTTACATTGATAATCCACTATATTCAGAGAAGGTAAAATAAAATAAATATATTTTCGAATTAAAGGACGCAGATTATGTTAAATCTTTATTTTATGTAAGAATGAAATGTAAATGAATGATGATGACGTGAACAAATAATGAAAAAGAAAATAAATGTAAGATTTATTAACCAAGTACTATTTTTAATTAAATGTGAATAAAAAAGTTGGTTGTTGGGAGGTTGTTCAATTCTGCAGAAACGGTTGAAGGGATTTGAATGAAATTTGTCAGGCAAATATATTAATAGATAATAAATAAATACAACACAACATTGATCTGATCCCAAAGTAAATATCAAAAACACATGTGTCAAGCAATATGTACGAAGCTACCACAAACAACCTTACTCGAGACAATGTAATAAATTTTTGTCATTGACCCGTCCAGGAATTGAACCAGAGATCTCAGGGCTGACATGAAAATGAACCCCTGTGCTTCTACCGCTTCACTACGTAGATTATCATGTCAGGACACGACAATGGATTTATACATACCTGTATTTAATTTACCATTTTTCGCATTTTTCTAATTACCTTTTGTGCACAGTTCTTGTGCAAGAGATTTGAAGCACACAACTGTACTTAGCGATATTCTATTAACAGTTTGGGAACCCACAGAGGGCAACTTTTTCCAGGGATCTAACGGCACCTACGATAGTTTCGAGACAATTAATAAGGAGATGAATTTACTTGCAAAGAGTAGAGTAGTTTATAAAAAAAATTTCACGCATTTTCCCAATATTAGTCTTCCTCCGAAGACTTTCTTAGCTTTCCTCAGAAGCCTTTTTAGGACAAAAGTGACCTATGGTGAACACATTGCCATCTTAGTATCTAATCCAACTGTACAATCTACTCGCATTGGTATATGTTCATATTAATACATATAACATAAAAAATAGTTACGATAGCCGAGTGGTTGGGTGGTCAGAATTTCGAATCGAGAGATTCGATCAGAGTTCGATCCCCAGGTGGCAGGCTCGTACCAATGGGTTTTTCAAAAACTTATGTACGAATTATATCGTTGGCTTGGACATAAAGACGGCAACGAACTCACCACCAGTAACGTTGTCCCGAAAATATCTTCGGTGGAAGGTGGGTCGAAGGGACTAAATTGACTAGACTAAACTATAATGGGAATTGCGTGAAGATATTTACATTTTTTATTTATTTTTAATACATGTAACATTCATGACTAGAGTATAAATAATCATAATCAATACACAAATATTTGTCTCTAACTGAATTCGATCCAGCGATCCTGAGCTTGAAAGATGCATTAGCAACTATAGCTATTTGGTCGTAAATTTTATTAATAAAGTTTAAAATTACAGGCTTATGAGGATCTCACGAAGCAAATTTTGTTTAACGGAAATATAGCAACTCATACATTTTTCGTGATGTCCAGCTTTCTTTTGGCATATAAATTTGAAATATATGCAGAAAAGTACAAAGTATCATGGTGGTACTTTCCCAAAGCGTTAATTCTGAGGTGGATCAGGTAATAGTTTATAAAGATTTCGGTAACATTAGTTAATTTTGTAATTAAGTTTAAAAGAGTACCCGAGTAAGTATTCTCTCTCCAACTCCTTCTCCCTCTCTCACTCTCGCTCTCTCTCTCTCTCTCTCTCTCTCTCTCAGTAGTAGTAATACAATTAAATTTACAGATAGTACTGAGACTTTCACAACATTTTCACTGTCATCATATATATGACAATTTGATTATTAGCTTAATAGCTACGATTCATATATAAAGTAGAAGTCTACTGCGGGACAAAGGCCTCCAATAAAGGCTTTGTCATAATCGCTTTACTTGATAGGCGGATTGGTGATTGTCGTACCAGACACCTCGCAACTGACGATACTGTCCATCACCTGTTTTATTTGTTAAATGTTTGTCATATATGTGTCCTATCCCGATCTGTCCTATCTATCAATCAGAATCCCTTAAGGACTTTACGCTTGCCAACATTTTAACCAGCTTGGCCTACAGGCTTCCCTTGAGGTTGCTCACCTATTTGCCGTGTGGTAACGGCGAAAGAATATTGCCACTCCCTTTCTTTCCGTGGGTGTCGTAAAATGCGACTATGGGACACAACCTTGAATATCGTTATGGCAACCGATAGGTGGCGGGATAACCATCTCAAAAAAAAAATCAGATCAAGTAATCAGACTGAAGAAGGGCAGCAGCATCTGAGGTGAGAGTTGTCTGGTATTGCGATCGAAAATCCGCTTGCCAAGCGTGGCGTTATGGAAAATCGTCCCTATGGGAGAGGCCTATCTCCTGTATAGAAAAAAATTTAAAAGTATCTCTTAACTATTCACTTGCATCTTCTTTTTGCTTTTACATCTGAATATATCTTTAGTTTGTATTGTTATACTAATAAAATTGTTGCTAGGTACAGTATGATTTCAATTTGACAACAGTATTTTTCAGATTAACGACAACGTATGGCTTGATCTTGGCAACAATTTCAACGTTAGTGAGACATGTGGGCAGCGGGCCGATGTGGGACCTCATAGTCACCAGCGAGTCAAATGCCTGCAGGCAGTACTGGTGGACGCACTTGCTGTATATAAATAATTACATAAACAACGATACCCTGTGTATGCATGCCAGTTGGTAAGGGTAAAAAATTATTTTGAATTGACATAAATATAATAATAGCCTAATTATCTAGTTATGGGTTGGAATCCCGAAGGGGTCGAACATTTGTGATGGATGTGACTGATTTTTCTCGAGCCACAAATGTTTAGAAATTTATAAATATATTTTTATAGGTACATTCATATTTCCGATAGCCGAAGTCACGATAGCCGAGTGGTTGGGTAGTCGGAATTTCAAGTCAAGAGCCCCGAGTTTGATAACCAGATGGCAGGCTCGTACCAATGAGTTTTTCATAAAATATGTATAAATTATATCGTTGGCTTGGAAATTAAGACGGCGACGGACTCACCACCTGTCACGTTGTCCCTTAAAGTCAAAGGGACTTATTGTCTAGACTAGACCTCTGTCTACCCCTGTATTGAGAATTGCGTGAAGATATTTATTTATTTATTATTAATATACTATATATAAACACATTTCATTCGACTTAAAAATAATTTTATCAAAAGACAGAATTTATACATGTATATAAATTATAATCATTTTTATTACTTAAAATTTTATTAAAATCATACAAAATCATTGCAAAATATCACTCAATTTCATGCCTCACTTTTTATCGGTCTCCACGATATAGGCTTGCCTAGTGTAGGGATCACTGTCTAGTAACTTGCATATAAAATAAATTGATAATGATTTTTGTATAATTACTCTTGCATTTGTAATTGTATAAATGTATATTACGATAAATAAATAAATAAATAAATAAATAAATAAATAAATAAATAAATAAATAAATAAATAAATAAATAAATAAACAAACAAATAAATAAATAAATAAATAAATAAATAAATAAATAAATAAATAAATAAATAAATAAATAAATAAATAAATAAATAAATAAATAAATAAATAAATAAATAAATAAATAAATAAATAAATAAATAAATAAATAAATAACTAAATAAATAAATAAATAAATAAATAAATAAATAAATAAATAAATAAATAAATAAATAAATAAATAAATAAATAAATAAATAAATAAATAAATAACTAAATAAATAAATACATAAATAAGTAAATAAATAAATAAATAACTAAATAAATAAATATATAAATATATAAATAAATAAATAAATAAATAAATACTAAATTTCAACCACGTTTCTGAAAGTATAACTACATGTATCAAAGAGGGTATTGCTTTAATTATACATTGTAGTTCATCACATTTTCCTGGCTTACGTATACTGCGTACATTTGCATAGAAAAATTTCAGAGAATTTGACTTTGATGGTATAATATCTTGATAATTATTTCCTAGACTGTATGATATTTTATCCAGCTTACCCACATTCCCAGTATTTGTGTTTATAATATTTGGTAAACCCTTAACGTATTTTATAACTAAGTTTTTTTCGCCATTCTTTATTCGTTCTTTTAATTCTTCATTGAGACTTTTCATATAGTTACGCTGCGCTATTGATTTTTGATCCGAGTAAAATTTTATATTTTTATTTAATTTGTTTTTATTTCGTAATATGTATTTCGGAATTCCAGCGTTTTCAAACACTAATTTTAATGGTCTAGTCTTATTAGGGTTATATTTACCTAATCTTATTATTTTGAGCGGCTCCGGACAGTTTTCATATATTGAAGTAAGAATGTCTTGCACTTGTTTACAATCATATTTATTTGCGTCGGTAGAATGCTCAGGGCTGTTAGTCTCCGCTACCCGCACAATCACAATATTTTTTTCTCGATACAGACGCTCTTGTATTTCTCGGTAGAGAGTATGTTGATGTACGAGTTGCGATTTTGACGATAAGTTTGTGTTATTTTTCAATTGGGACATATCATTTTCCAATACTTCTATTTTTTTCTGAGTTGACTGATTTTCTGCTAAAACACTTTCTAGTGTTTCTTGGATTTTATTATATTTTAAAGTTAAATTTTCAGATACAGATTTTATATTTTTAATATCATCCTTTATTTCTTTTATTTCTTCCCGGATTTGTGCAATGTTTTCATGTTGCGATTCGGCTACGGTTCTAAAAAAGTTCATTATTTCATTACGAAATTCCGCCAAATCTCTTTTGAAGTCGTACTCCATGCCTCGTTCTTTCCTTTTTCGTGTTTGTTTATTTACCATATCATCTTCCTTTTCAAAGGTGTAGATATTCAAATTCGGTGCTGAGCCGCCTCCGCTTCCGCATATTGATACGGTGCCGGGCGGCGTTCGTTGTACGCTCATACTAATGACGCATCGATCACTGGCACTTAGAATCGCAAGATTATATGTTTTTGTTATCAGTTTCAAAACTACACTTTAAGATTTCCTTAGTAGAACTCAGTTGAAGTTGATCTTAGAATTTCTACTTTTTTTTTTTTTCAATTTATTATTTGTACTTTTTGAACACACGTCCGCATGCTCCGAACACTAGAACGTATCAACTAATATTTCATCATTAATAGTATATTTAGAGACTTTAAATGCAAGTAATATATCCTTTCGTTTTATGTTCTATCATCACGGTTACTATTCACGGTCTTTCGATCTAGACACTGGCTACAAACATATGAGTAATTTCTTTTATTTTATTTAAATCAATGAGAAACAAGATAAGCTCAGGGCATTCCACTTTTAGTATAAGATATCGTAATTAAGTAGTGACCCCAACTTAGAGATGTTCTAGCAGTAGGTGAAGTCGGTGGGCTAGGTAATTCTATCCGCAAATCGTAAATTATTGCATAATTGCTAATGGTTACGGAGTGATGTGACTTCCATAAGCGCTAAAAATTGATGACATCAACGATTTTTTATCCTGTTTATTCATCGTAATTTTTTTTAATCATTGAAAAATTCGTTTGATTCCGTCTGCACACTGAATTTTTTGTAGAGTGCACATTCTCAATCTATCCACTACCCACAAGACTTTAGATCTAAATTCCTGAAACAAAATTAAATATCCATATCTATCCCGTGGGAATCGTACGACAAGACTGTCGGGGCAAAAGTTATAAATGTTAATCCTTCTTCATAAGCAGGCATTTAATGAGCTCACGTATATGATGAATCTGAAAGAAGCGAAAGAAGTATGTAGGGATCGTGACACTTGGCGATCTGTTCTCTCTGGCTACCCCGTCAGGGATTGTGCGTGAAGATAAATAAATAAATAATATATATGTGTGAAATTTTATTAAAATCTATATAAGCTTCGTGCCTTGATAGACTAACAAATAGTGAATATTCTAAGCATCCAAACATACATATAAAATTTCATGTATAATATTACTAAAATTCCATAATTTCAAATTTGATTTCAGAAGTACCGCTGGGTTCTTTGGGTGATGCTTCCTCTGAGTGTCCTGCTGATTCTCTCTGGCGGGATATTCTACCTCGACGGGGAAGTGTCGAATGTCGTCAAAGTGATATACGCGACTCTCTATAAGCCTCTGTTTCAGATTTTTGTTGTTAGCGTAATTTCGAGTTGCATCTTTAAATAGAATGTAAGTTAAAATTGGCTAATTGAAACAAATACTTTATTGATATTATTATTTGGTAGTAAGTCACGATAGCCGAGTTGTTGGGTGGTCGGAATTTCGAGTCGAGAGACCCGACTTCGATCCCCAGGTGGCAGTACCAATGAGTTTTTCAAAACTTATGTACGAATTTCATCGTTGGCTTGGACATAAAGACGGCGACGAGCTCACCACCTGTCACATTGTCCCGAAAATATCTTCGGTGGAAGGTGGGTCAAAGGGACTTAATTGTCAAGACTTGACCTCTGTCTACCCCTATATTGGGAATTGCGTGAAGATATATTTTTTTATTATTTGGTAGTATTTATCGCTGGTGCCACTAAAACAGTGATGTATGATAATTTTTAAGGAATTGTTGTGCCCGATAGCTGAGTGATTGGTCATCGGAATTCCAATAAAGATAACCTACTTTAATCCCCAAATGATAAGGTTTTACCTAAGCGTTTTTTCAAAAAGTTATGTACGATTTATGTAGTAAGCTTGCGTATAAATACGGAGGCAGGCTCTTCACCTGTCACGTTGTCTCAAAA